>CAUYLG010042270.1:0-40082 GCA_963573385.1 Cacajao melanocephalus
GTGGCTCCTCCGCCGGGAATCTCCTAGTCTGTGGGCAACAAAAATTCGTCTGAAAGTGCGGCGTCCACTCGCTCTCTGCGCTTTCACTGGGAGCTACAATCCTGAGCTGTTGTTAATCGGCCATCTTGGATCTCTCCCTCTGGATATTTTTTTTTTTTTTGAGACAGAGTCTCGCTCTGTCACCCAGGCTGGAGTGCAGTGGCGCGATCTCGGCTCACTGCAACCTCCGCCTCCCAGGTTCATGCAATTCTCCTGCCTCAGTCTCCTGAGTAGCTGAAACTACAGGCGGGTGCCACCACACCCTGCTAATTTTTTTGTATTTTTAGTAGAGACAGGGTTTCACCATGTTAGCCAGGATGGTCTCGATCTCCTGACTTCGTGACCTGCCCACCTTGGCCTCCCAAAGTGCTGGGATTACAGATGTGAGCCTGTAATCCAATTTGACCTGGCCAAAAATTGGATTTTTCAATATGACAAGAGATAGGGGTTTGATTTCATTCTTCTGCATATGGATATTCAGTGTTCTCAGAACCATTTATTGAAGAGACTGTCCTTTCCACAATGTGTATTCTTGGCACTTTTGTCAAAAATAAGTTCACTGAAGATGTATGGATTTATTTCTGGGTTCTCTATTCTATTTCATTGGTCTATGTGTCAATTGCAACAACATGGATGGAACTGGAGGTCATTACGTTAAGTGAACTAAGCCAGGCACAGAAAGACAAACTTCCCATGTTCTCACTTATTTGCACAAGCTAAAAGTAAAAATAATTGAACTCATGGAGATAAAGAGTAGAAAGATGGTTCCCAGACGCTGAGAAGGGTAGTGGTGAGGTGGTAAGGACGTGGGGGTTGTTAATGGTACAAAAAATTAGAAAGAATAAATAAGATGATGTATTTAATAGCACAATAGAGTGACTATAGTCAATAATAATATACATCTTAAAATAACTGAAAGAATGTAATTGGATTATATTACAAAGAATAAATGTTTGAGGTGATGGATACCCCATTTACCAGATGTAATTATTATGCACAGCATGCCTGTATCAAAATATCTCATATAACACATAAGTATAGGTACCTACTGTGTACCCACAAAAATTAAAAATTAAAAAAATAAGTCAGGGGCCGGGTGCAGTGGCACACGCCTGTAATCCCAGCACTTTGGGAGACCAAGGTGGGAAGACATGACCATGAGGTCAAGAGATCAAGACCACCCTGGCCAACATGGTGAAACACCCCCTCTACTAAAAATACAAAATTAGCTGGGCGTGGTGGCATGTACCAGTGTTCCCAGCTACTTGGGAGGTTGAGGCAGGAGAATCACTTGAACCTGTTAGGCAGAGGTTGCAGTGAGCCGAGATCGCGCCACTGCACTCCAGCCTGGCGATGAGCGAGACTCCATCTCAAAAAATAAAAAATAAAGTCAGGTCGTAAGGGTAGGCTCCTAATCTGATAGGATGAGCGACCTCATAAGAAGTTCCATGTACCAAGGAAAGGTCATGTGAGCACAAAATGAGAAGGTTGCCTCCTGCAACCCAAGGCCACCTGCGGGCATCTTTATATGGACTTTCCAGCTTTCAGAACTGAGAGAAAACAAGTTTCTGTTGTTTCAGCCACCCAGCCTATGATATTTTGTTATGGCAGCCTGAGCTGACTGACACAGCAAACTGTTATCTATCCTTCAAGGATCTTGCTTAAATCTAGGTTCCCAGAAAGAAGATTCTCTCTCTCTTCTCTGTCACCGCCCCTCGCCCCCATCCATACTGGCCCTCTATGTGACTTACCTTGGACATTTTTTATAATCAACTTTCATTATAGTTCCAATCAACTAAACTGAAAGTTCCTTCAGGGCAGGAACCTTGTCTGTTTGGCTCTGTAACCATACACCACCTAGCACACCATAGGTACTATGATGCTTAATATTAGGTGTCAACTTGATTGGATTGAAGGACGCCTTGATAGCTGGTAAAGTATTGTTTCTGGGAGTGTCTGTGAAGGTGTTGCCATGGGAGGTTGACATTTGAGTCAGTGGACTGGGAGAGGAAGACCCACCCTCAGTGTAGGTGGACACCATCCTACTGGCTGCCAGCATGGCTAGAAAAAGCAGCTGGAGAAAGGTTGAACAAGCTGGCTTGCTGAGTCTTCTGGATTTCATCTTTCTCCAGTGCTGGAGGCTTCCTTTTGTTCTTCCTGCCCTTGCACTTTGGACTCCAATTCTTTGACTTTGCGTTCTTGCACTTACATCAGTGATTTGCCAGGGGCTCTCAGGCCTTTGGCCACAGGCTGAAGGCTGCACTGTGGCCTTCCCTGCTTTTGACGCTTTTGGACACAGACTGTGCCACTACTGGCTTCTTTCTTCCCCAGCTTGCAGATGGCCTATTGTGGGACTTTGCCTTGGGATCATGTGAGCCAATTCTCCCTAATAACCTCATTTCATATATACAGATATCCTATTATTTCTGGCCTTCTGGAGAACCCTGACTAATACAGATTTTGGTACTTGGAGTGGGGCATTGCTATAAAGATACTCAAAAATGTGGAAGTGACTTTGGAAGTGGGTAACAAGCAGAGGTTGGAACAGTTTGGAGCCCTCAGAAGAAGACAGGAAGAGGAGGGAAAGTTTGGAACTTCCTAAAGATTTGTTGAAGGGTTATGACCAAATGGTGATAGTGGTATGGACAATGAAGTTCAGGTTGATGAGGTCTCAGATGGAGATGAGGAACTTATTAGGAACTGGAGTAAAGGTCACCCTTGCTATGCTTTAACAAAGAGACTAATGGCATTGTGTCCCTGCTCTAGGGATCTGTTGAACATTGAATTCGATTTAGGGTTTCTGGCAGAAGAAATTTCTAAGCAGCAAAGTGGTCAAGATTTGGCCTGCCTGCTTCTAACAGCATACACTCATATACATGAGCAAATAAATTACTGGAAACTGGAACTTCTATTTAAAGAGAAGCAGAGCATAAAGGTTTAGAAAATGTGCAGCCTGATAATGTGGTAGAAAAGAAAAACCCATTTTCTGGGGAGAAATTCAAGGCTTAATAGCCAAGACAATAGGGAAAATTCCTCCAAGATATTTCAGAGACCCCTTTTGGCAGCCCCTCCCATCACAAGCCTGGAGGTCTAGGAGGCAAAAGTGGCTTCATAAGTCAGACCCAGGGCCTTGCTGCTCTGTGCGGCCTCGGGACATGGCTCCCTGCGACCCAGCCACTCCAGCACCAGCTGTGGCTAGAAGGGATCTAGATACATCTCAGGTCCACTGCATCAGAGGGTGCAAGCTGGAAGCCACCAAGACTCCCGCATGGTGTAAAGTCTTCGGGTCTGCAGAGGGCACACCTCTGGTTTAGGCTGGGGAGCCTGCGCCTAGATTTCAGAGGATATATGGAAACGCCCAGATGTTCAGGCAAAAGCCAACTTCAGGGATAAAGCCCTTATGAAAAATCTCTACTAGGGCAGTACAGAGAGGAAATGTGAGGTAGAAGCCCCCATGTATATTCCCCACTGGGGCACTCTTTAGTGGACCTGTGAGAAGAGGGCCACCATCCTCCAGACCCCAGAATGGTAGATCCACTGACAGCTTGTGCTGTGCACCCAGAAGCCACAGGCACTCAATGTCAGCCCACACAAGCAGCTGAAGGGGCTGTACTGTACCCTGCAGAGCCATGGGGGCAGAACTGCCCAAGGCCTTGGGAGCTCCCCTCATTTTATCCACATGTCTTGGATGTGAGACATGAAGTCAAAGGAGCTTTTTTTGGAGCTTTAATATTTAATGACTGGGCCAGGCGTGGTGGCTCAGGCCTGTAACCCCAGCACTTTTGGAGGCTGAGGCAGGTGGATCATCAGGTCAAGAGTTTGAGACCAGCCTGGCCAACATAGTGAAACTCCATCTCTACTGAAAAAAAAAAAATTAGATGGGTGTGGTGGTGGTAATCCCAGCTGCTTGGGAGACTGAGGGAGGAGAATCGCTTGAACCCAGGAGGCGGAGGTTGCAGTGAGCTGAGACGGCACCACTGCACTCCGCCCCAGTGACAGTGTGAGACTCCAAAGATTTAATGACTGCTCTGGTGAGTTTCAGACTTGTGTGGGGCCTGCAGCCCCTTTGTTTTGGCCAATTTCTCCGCTTTGGAAAAAGAGTATTTACCCAATGCCTGTACCCCTATTGTATCTCGGAAGTAACTGACTTGTTTTATATTTCACAGGGTCGTAGGTTGAAGGGACTTGCCTTGTCTCAGATGAAACTTTGAACTTGGACTTTTGAGTTAATGTTGGAATGAATTAAGACTTTGGGGGACTGTTGAGAAGGGATGATTGTGTCTTGAAAGGGGAGAAGGACATGAGATTTGGGAGGGGCCAGGGTGGAGTGATATGGTTTGGCTCTGTGTTGCCACCCAAATCTCATGTCAAACTGTAATTCCTAGTGTTGGAGAAGGGGCCCGATGGGTGGTGACTGGATCACGGAGGCAGACTTTCCCCTTGCTGTTCTTATGATAGAGTTCTTATGAGATCTGGTTGTTGCAAAGCATGTGGCACCTGCCCCTTTGCTCTCTCCCCTTTTTTTAATTACTTAATTTATTTTTAAATTTTTGCTGGGGATGTCACTTTATTTGAATTTGGTTCATGGAGTGGGGGTCTCAGAGCAAATTGGAGGGCCTTATACAGGCAACTGGGCCCAGCCAGCTGGGCTCCTGACCCAGGACCTTGTTCTGGCTTGTCCTCCCAAAGCATAGCCTGCACCTTCTCCCCCTTCTCCAGAGGAGTCCCCTCCACCCCACAGGAGCCGTGGCCAGGCCCTGCAGCCCTGGGGAAGGAGGAAGGGTCCTACCAGTGGACACTAAGGCACAGCACAGCCCGGGGTCATAAGGACTCTTCTGGAGGTGGCATCTGCTGGGGCTTATGGCTGGCGGGGGGGCTCCACACAACTGCTGACCATCCAGAAGTAGTTTGGGTGCATCTGGCCCTGCACAGCCTTGCTGACCATCAATTCCCCGTCCACTGCAAACACACCCCTCCCATCCTTGGGCTCCAGGCAGAAGGAGACCACAGGCACATATACCAAGTAGGGGTATTGCCTGCCTTTCTCCATGGCCAGGAAGAGGTGCAGCAGCATGGCCTGAGATGCGCCTCCCTACACGTAGGACAGATGCATGACGCCGGCGGCACAGCGGCCCATGGGTGCCACAAACATCTGGCTGCCCAGGTGTGAGTGCAGCAGTGCCAGCATCAGCACAAAGTCCTGGTCAGGCACCACTGTCCAGTGAGCGGGCACTGGCTCCTCCAGTGGCACAAGGTGTGCATCTACTGGGCCCTGCTGGACCACCACGGGAGAGACGGGTGTCTTGGGGTCGGCTTTTCCTACAGGGAGGTAGGCCAGTCAGCAGTAGTAGGTGCGCAGGGCTGCCAGGGGCTGGAAGGTGCCCAGAGTGAAGCGCATCTTCCCCAGGCGCCGATACTTCGCACTCTCCAGGTCCACGTCAGCAATGAAGCCCCAGCCCAGACTGAGCACAGAGAAGAGGCCCAGCCCCGAAGCCGTGTGCAGTGACAGCAGGTTCAGGGGCGACAGCAGCCGGCGGCACAGCAGCAGCACGCAGTTGGTCGGGAGGTCTCCATCAGTAACCTGCTCACAGCCAGCATAATGGTTCGAGGACGCTGTCAGTGTGTTGCCAGAGCCTGCGGGGAGGCTGCACAGGTGCTTCCGGATGGCGGCCTCCTAGTCAGGCCGCTCCATGAGCCGATTCACCACCCGTGCATAGGCCGGTCCCCAGACATGACTACCGGAGCGGCCCAGCGGCCCAGCTCCGCAGACCGCACCAGCTTCCACGCGTGGTTCCGCCACTCAGTGAGCACGGGCGTGAAGGAGACTTCAGCCTCAGCCAGAACGGGCTGCACGTGACTCCGGAAGAGCTGCAGGGCCTTGCCCTTGCCCCAGCGCGGGTTCAGCTGCACCAGCACGTGGCAGAGCCGCCCGCGGGATCCATAACCGCGACCCACGGCTCCCGCGCCAGGGAGTCCCGGAGCTGTCGGGGCACTGCCCAGGGCGGCGGCTCCTGCCTTCAGCTAATCATCGCTGCTGCCCAGGCAGGTGTCGCAGGGCAGGCTGTGGGGGTTGCCCTCCCCACTCGGAGCCCGGAGCCACTTCGTTCCCTGCTCCCTGCAGCGGCTCGATCCGGTTGGTCCGGTTTCCCGGGGAGGCAACCACAGTCTTACAGTGGCCTGGGGAAGAACGCAGCTGGTCCCATGCTCAGCCCACGTCTGAGGGACTAGAGCGACCTGCTGGAGTGGACTCCCCCGCCTCGCTCCCTCCCGCCTCAAACTTTTCGCTCAACCTCTCTCTTCCTCTAGCCATGTAGGACATGCTGGCTTCTCCTTTCCCCTTCTGCTGTGATTATAAGTTTCCTGAGGCCTCCCCAGCCATGCTTCCTGTACAGCCTGCAGAACCGTGAGCCAATTAAACCTCTTTTCTTTAAAAACTACCCAGTTTCAGGTATTTCTTTATAGCAGTGTGAGAACAGACTAATACAGGTACTTGATAACTTGACAGGAATGAATAAATGAAATGAAACAGATAATAAACACTATGAGAGATCAGAGAAGAGGACTTACTCCTGGAAGTCATCAGGGATGGCCTTCATGAGAGGTCCTTGAAGGGCAGGGAGGATCTGAAGAGGCAGAGGAGGGAGAAAGATCTCAGAAGTATTGGAGGCAATGAAGATGCAGTCTGGTCGGAGCAGAGGCTCTCCCAGAGACAGGAAATGGTCATATTTGCAAACTGGAGAGAAAGAGTTGGTACTGCTGGTCCTAAAGGGAATGTGATGGACTTGATGACCTCTCAAAATGATTCAAAACCGAATGGTAAATGCCAAGTTTTGACAATGAAAGGTCCAGGGCTGGCCTCTTGAAGGTTAAAGCCTTGGATTGAAAAGCGATGGTGCTGAGCCACTGTAACTAGTAGAACAGTCTCTAAGAGAGGTGTGTACTCACTTGTGCATGGTACAGAAGGAAGGGCTCTTAAAAGTGATCTAGTCAAACTTTCTTATTTGGCAGAAGGAGAAATGGAGGCCAAGCAAAGGGAAGGCTGCCAGACAGAGACAGAGGCTGGAATTGAATTTGGGGTCCTGAGAGGTGTGCTGCCCATGTTGCCCTGCTGACTCCTCCTCCCGGGGCAGCAAGGAAGGTGGTTTGCATTTCTCAGTTCAGCTGTTCCCAAGGAGATGGTCCAACCCAGACCTCCATAGTCCCACTGGCAAACACTGAAGGTATTTTGTGTGTTTCAGCCCCATGGGCGATATTCTGTCAATCTAGAATTTGTCTGACCTAGAGTCACAGTGAGATCAGAAAAGGTCTTGAGTGCCTGCCTAGAGCTAGAGCTTTATCAGGCAGAGGAAGGTCTCTGGGAAGGAGAAATGCTGGTGCACCCTGCTGGTGAGGAAGCTGGCCTGTGACGCGTGGGCTGGGGGCTTTCTCCTCACACATCCAGCTGGGCCTGAAACTGGTACGTCCCATCTGACTTTCTCCAAGGAGAGTTTGATTTCCTTTCCCAGCACTGAGCTTGTTTCTGCCTGACACAGTGACAAAATTGTTTCTTTTACCTGGGGCTAAAGATCAGTCAGCATCAGAAGCAGCAATTTAAGAAGAAAAGGCTGGTGAAGGGAATGTATCACTGAATTATCCAAAGGCCAAAAGACTCTTTGTGGCCTTTAAGGCCCCTGGTGTCTCACTGAAAGGGAGGGCACAAAGATGTGTGGCTGAAGGTCTGTGCCCCCATGCCACCTCTTCTACCAAGCTACTATGTGCAAACGCTCAACTCTCTGAACCCGTTTCCTCATCTGTAAATTGAGGAGCATATCGCCACCCTCCCTGGGCTTATGGGTGGTTCAGATCAAGTTCAGCTCTACACAGATATTTGACACTGATTTGCAGTCTTCCTCAACTGCCCTCTGCAAGCTCTCAGTTCTTTATCTGCTGGGGCTGGAGGTAAAAGGACCAACCAGGAGGCAGCTGAGTTTTTCTCCAGAAGTGCCGCTGGAGAACAGAATCAGAATATAACTAAAAAAGGATCCTCAGTGATCAAGCAGAATGACAGAAAGGAGGGCAGATGAAGGAAGGGAGATAGGCTTGGGGGTGTGGTGCAAAAGCCATTCATTCATCTCTCATATATTTGAACCTACCATGTGCCAAGCACTGTGCTGGGTCCTGGGAACTCAGATGAACAAGACTCTCATTCATTCATTCATTCATTCATCAAACATACAGTTATTAAGGGACATGTACGAAGCTTCCAGGTTCTGGCATAGAGAGGGGGTCAGGCAAGCAAATGAGCAACTGAAATGCAGGCTGGTAAGTATCCTAAGCGAGGATATAGAGAGGGAGGCAAAGGGCATTGGAGATGGAGAGAGCCTTCCTATTCTGAGGCTGCAAAGAATTCCCCAAGGCTGGAAGGGATGGTATGTCTGTGGTGAGAGGGGAGGCTGGAAAGGCCAAGAAAGGCCCTGAATGCCACCAAGAGTTTGGACCACCTGTACATAGAAAGCCACTGAGCACTTTCCCAAAGGGAAATGCCAGATTCAGATTCTAATTTGGCTACAGTGTGGCCAAGTGGAATGAAACCGGGGGATGAAGCAAAGAGGAGGGGAAGAAGGAAGAGAGGAGACTCTGGAGGTGGTTTAGACTGGGTGACTGGCCTTTAGTGGGCAGGGAGAGGGGGCAGGCAGCTGTGCAGCCCATATTCACTGAATGGGAGCAGAGCAGGGTCCTAAGCCCACCCCAGGTGCACTGAATCAGCATCTCTGGAATGGGGCCCAGCAGTGCATATACTGCAGCTCAGTGTTCCTGGTCTTGGTGGTTGCGTAGAGGATCCCCAAGACCGGCCACAGGCTCAATGATTTGCTATAAAGACTCAAAGGACTTAGAAAAGCCATTATACCCTTGGTTATGGTTCATTACAATGAAAAGAAACAGATTAAAATCATCAAAGAGAAAAGGGACAAAGTCCAGGAGAAACAAGGCACCAGCTTCCAGTTATCCTTTCCCAGTGGAGTTGCAGAGACAGTGGTTCATTCTTCCAGCAATGATGTGTGACGGCATATGCTAAGTGTTGTCTACCAGGGAAACCCACCCAAGCAAGCCTTAGTGTTCAGGGTTTTTCTTGGGGGTCAGTGATGCAGGCATGCAGCTCCTGGGTGATTGACCCAGCTACTCGGGCTTCAGTCCCTAAAGAAGTCATATTAATACAGCAAGGCCCAAAGCCTCAAGCATACAAAAACATTCTTAGAAGGCAGAATATTTGGCCAGGCACCGTGGCTCATGCCTGTAATCACAGCACTTTGGGAGGCTGAGGCAGGTGGATCAACTGCGGTCAGGAGTTCAAGACTAGCCTGGCCAATATGGCGAAACCCCATCTCTACTAAAAATAGAAAAAAAAAAAATAGTCAGGCCTGGTGGCAGGTGCCTATAATCCCAGCTACTAGGAAGGCTGAGACAGGAGAATCGCTTGAACCTGGGAGATGGAGGTTGCAGTGAGCTGAGAAAAACAGAAGGGAGAATATTCTAAGGGTTCAGAGGTTATCTCCCCAGAGATGGTCAAGGGTTAGTCCTTTTTTTGGAATGTACAGGGTTGGAGTGACCCAAGGCTGCTGAGCAAACTAACCCTTTACTGTCCAGTGGTCTATATTAAAATGCCCTGGGGAGCTTTCAGAGTGCTCTATAGCCAGGCTGCACCCAGACCAATCACTCAGAGTCTCTGCAGGGTCTGTCCAGGGTCAAGACCCACTGCCATAGACAGTAATTGGTACCAAAGGAGGGAGTGAGCTCATCCCAGAGGGAATGAGGAGAGAGTGGTCACAGGTAGAAGAGATGGCGAAGAACAGTAGACTAAGGAGCAGCAGAGGGTGCAGACTGCAGGAAGGATGGCACACAGGGAAGGAGCGGCCAGGGAAAAGGTAGAGAACCAGGGTCCCCAGGGTCTGGACAGCAAAGAGAGAGAGAGAGCCAGCAGTCAAGTCACTTAGTGGCCTGGTGCCTTAGCTCAGGCTGCTATAACAAACTACTAGGTGGCTTAGACAGTAATTTAGTTTTCATAGTTCTAGAGGCTGGGAGGTTGGAGATCAGGCTGCCTGCATGGTTTGGGTTGGGCGAGGATCTTTTCTTGGTTTCTCCTATGAACACTTCCTTGCTATATCCTCACATGGCACAGAGAAAGAGAGAGACAGAGACATAGAGAGAGAGACAGAGAGAGAGAGAGACTGAGAGAGAGAGAGAGAGCCTACTTGCTCGTGTTTCCTCCTGTAAGGGCACTAATCTCATCATATAGGGTAAAACATTCAGTACATAGCACCTGGGAAGTCTGTTAGGTCTGAGGGAGGGACAGGGTGCCAGGAGGAGCAAAAATTTCTGTCTGTCTAGCACTCTTTCCCCTCTCCCTCCACTTCCTCCTCCTGCTTTTCCTTCTCCTTCGAATCCCCTCCCTCCTTCTCTGCAGCTCTCCACTCCCCCGCAGACTTTCTTCATAGAACCAGAAGGGGATGCCTGAATTGGCCTGGACTGCCCAGCCTGTACAGTTCTGGGAGTGGGGTAGGGGTGGATGAAGTGAACTCAGCAGGCCTTGACTTTTCCAGGTCTAAGCACTGAAGATGCTTTGGTGCTTCTCCACAGGGTAGAAAATTCAAAATAAAAACAAAACTATAAACCATACAACACAATTGTTACATGGATGCTAACAATAAATCTTTTTCTTAAAGTTTCCAATGGCAAAAGTCTGAATATTTGGAAACTGAATCTCCCTTGCCCTCTTTTGGAGGATGTACTGGTTTTGTAGTCACCCCAAACCTGCCTCAGTTTACCTACGTACTGGGTCACTCAGCCCTGTGGACCTTTGAGTCTCAAGCCCAAGCTCACCAGCACAAAGGCCTTTGGAGCCCTAGTATTCTTCCTGGGGTGGGGGACACACTGTCTCCTCTGCATTATCCCCCACCCCCACCCTGATGGCTCTCCAGGGGAGAAGGGCTTTGATGCATTATTCAGGGATCTTCAGGGGAGCTCTCAGCTGATTCCCAACATGTGACTCACTATGAGCTGGAGCTCAGCTGAGCTCTGGGGAGACCCAGGTAAACAGAAGCCGTCCCTGGCCTGGACTGGGAGCAGGCGGAGGAGCAGGACTCTGATCAACATCAGTGCTGCCAGGCAGGGGCCAAGAAGCTTAAGGATTCTGAGGACACCTTGGCCTGAGGCTCTAGGATCCTCCAAGATGGGTATCCAGGAAGAGGGGAATGTGAGCTACGGAAGCCAGCTATAGCGGAGAACCAGGCCATGGCACATGATGGTATGTGGGATTCCAGGGGCAGGGCCTATGCCTGGCATGTGGCAAGAGTTTGAAAACTAATGATGGGATCAAATTCCCACCAGCAGAGCCCCTCCGGGGTCACCAAAGAGCCTCCTGCCACCCTGGCCTGTCTCACTGGGGTTCTGCCTTGCTAATGCCAAAAATCTAAAGCTGATTACAGTAAGCAGTCGGTCACCCTCTCCCAGCCTGGTCCTTCCTGGCCTCGGGCCACACACCACTTCCAGGAAGCCCTTATTGTCCACTGCAATGTGGCTTCCTCTGGTCCAAGTGTGGATCTGGTGTGAGCTTGGCATTGGAAGTCGCTTGGCTGGATTCAGACTCTAGGTCCCAGGACAGCAAAGACACTCATTAACCATGTGGTCTCAGGCAAGTGACCTAACCCCTCTAAGCCTTGATTTCGTCATCCATAAATGAAAACTAAAACTAGTCCCTATTATCAGAGCTCACAGAGCAAACTCAGAGCACAGTGCCTGCCATAAGAGAAGTGCTAAGCATGTGTTAACTGGGTGAATGGATGAGGAAATGCAGGAAGTGAGGCCTGCCCAGGGATTGACCTGGGGAAGCATCTCCTGGCTTCTTCCCCATAAGGATCTGGGCCAAACCCTCCCATCACTCAGAAGGCCTTAGGGGCCAGCAAGTGACGAGAAGGAGACTGTGACTGGAACACAGCCTCAATCATTCATTCTTTCATTATGAATTAATGAGGCTGTGTTCCAGTAACCTCCCAGGACTCATCAGACTTGGGAGGGTCCTGTGGGGACCCTTCCTGGAACCGGGAAATGAGGGAGAAAAGGATGAAAGCCAGGAGCTTTCCCAGGACTAATCAAGTCATTAGAGGATTGGATTGCAGGCGCTGTTTACAGGATAAAGCTCCTTTTGGAAGTGGTGGAAATAACATTGGTTTTAAGAAACGATTTAGTTTCCATGAAACTAATGCAAAGGGCAGAAATAAATGTGATCCAAATTCAGTCCTCTCCAAAAAGCATCCAACTCTCTGAAAGTTGGTTTTGAAGGAAGCTTCTACTACCCTCCCACCCAGACCCTGTCCTTAAAAGGTGAGGTGTCCAATCATCTGGGAGGGGAAACAGCTTCAATTCTGCCCAGCCCTGGTTGTTCTCAACGAAAGAACAACTGGGTTTTTCTTAACTCTTTGTTCTGTGATCTTTGTCACCCCATCTCTTTTCAAAAGCTGTTTGTTTGTTTGTTTGTTTGTTTGTTTGTTTGAGATAGGGTCTCACTCTGTCACCCAGACTGGAGTGCAGTGGTGTGATCTCAGCTCACTGCAACTTCTGCCTCCCAGGCCCAAGCAATCCCGAGTATCTGGGACTATAGATACACACCGCCATGCCTGACTAATTTTTGTATTTTTTATTGTAGAGATGGGGTCTCCCCATATTGCCCAGGTTGTTCCCAAACTCCTGGGCTCAAGCAATTCTCCTGCCTCAGCATCTCAAAGTACTGGGATTACAGCCATAAGCCACCTTGGCTGGCAAAAGCTGTGATCTTTATGCACTGGGGGACGGGGAGCATCAGAAAGTAGAAACTTGCTTAGCTTGCCAGATCTTGGGAGATTTTGTTGCCATCCTAGGTCTTGAGGCTGTCTCACCTGGAGCTGCAACAGACATTTCAACCACATCTCACAATCTTGATTTTAGCTCTCCTCTCTCCCACTATATGACAACCTGGAGCTTTATTAGAAAGCCGTAGCCTGACATTATAACCTTTACCATGCACCGGGATAAAGAACTAGATAGGAAAAAAGTCTATCTAGTCCAAAATGTCAGAGAGGCTCTGGGTCATGGCTCATACCTGTAATCCCAGCACTTTGAGAGGCTGAGGCAGGCAGATCACCTGAGGTCAAGAGTTCGAGACTAGCCTGGCCAACATGGTGAAACCCTATCTCTACTAAAAATACAAAAATTAGCCAAGTGTGGTGGTGGTTAACTGTAGTCCTAGCTACTTGGGAGGCTGAGGCACAAGAATCACTTGAACCCAAGAGGCGGAGGTTGCAGTGAGCTGAGATCGCACCACTGCACTCCAGCCTGGGTGACAGAGTGAGACTCCATCTCAAAAAACAAAAACAAAACAAAACAAACAAACAAAAAACCAACAGTCAAAGAGAAACCCTGGGTTAGAGGAAGGGATATTCTCCAGTGAGCATGGCCTTAGGCTTTCAGCCCCTCTAAGAATGAGATGTTCCTTGCTTTTTTTCTCCATCTCTCACTGGCCCAGATGTGGGGAAGGGGGGAGTTAGACCAGGTAAGATCCAAGCTCTTGGGAACCTCTGAGCCAAATGCAATTCTTCAGATAGCAGAAAAATGCAGTCTGACGTGGAGTGGTGAGAAACATGGTTCCTTTCATCTTCTATTACACTGGCTTTAAAAACTCATCTTAAAAATATGACAGCAACATTGACGGTAGCACTCTTCACAGCTGAAAAAGACTGAAAACAACCTAAATGTCTACTTATAAGGACCAGATAAATAAATAATGATACATTAATGCAGTGGGGACTATATGCAGTTGTTGAAAGGGTGAGACACCTGTAGATATAATGATACGAAACAATCTCCAAGACATATTATTAAGAATACCAGGGCCAGGCACAGTGGCTCATGCCTGCAATCCCAGCACTTTGGAAAGCTCAGACAGAAGTATGGCTTGAGCTCAGGGGCTTGAGACCAGCCTGGGCAACATAGTGAGACCATATCTCTACAAATACAAAAATAAAAAAATTAGGCGTGATGGCGCACACTTGTGGTCTCAGCTATTTGGGAGGCCATGGTGGGAGGATCACTTGAGTAGGTGAGGTCGAGGCTGCCGTGAGCTATGATTGTGCCACTATACACCAGCCTGGGTGACAGAGCAAGACCCTTTCTCAAGAAAGAAAAAGGTTACCAATAAAATGCAGGAACAATATGCCAGGTGTACTAATACTTGTGTGAAAATATATTTTAAAATACTATTTGAACTTAGATGCTGAGTGTACATAGACCTTCTCAGAAAAGACACACAAGAATGCAGTAACACTGGTTGTCTCTTGGAAGGGGAGCTGAGGCCTGGAAGAGGAAGGGATGGGAGAGAGATTCCCTCTTCACTCTAGGTCCTTTGCATCTTTTGAATTTTGTACTCTGTGCATGTACTATCTATTCAAAAACAAACACAGATGGTCCCCAGCTTACTATGTTTTTGTTTGTTTGTTTGTTGTTTTGAGACAGAGTTTTGCTCTTGTTGCCCAGGCTGGAGTGCAATGGTGCAACCTTGGCTCACTGCAATCTCTGCTTCCTGGATTCAAGTGATTCTCCCACCTCATCCTCCCGAGTAGTTGGGACTACAGGCATGTGCCACCATGTATGACTACATTTCTGTATTTAGTAGAGATGGGGTTTCACCATGTTGGTCAGGCTGGTCTCGAACTCCTGACCTTGTGATCCGCCCACCTCAGCCTCCCAAAGTGCTGGGATTATAAGCGTGATTCACCACACCTGGCCCCATGACGGTTTGACTTAATATTTTTTGACTTTTCTTTTTTTTTTTTTCTTTTTTTGAGACAGAATCTGGCTCTGTCGCCCAGGCTGCAGTCAGTGGTGCATCTCGGCTCACTGCAACCTCTGCCTCCTGGGTTCAAGCAATGCTCCTGCCTCAGCCTCCCAGAGTGCTGGGATTACAGGCATAAGCCACCGTGCTCGGCCTATTTATTTTACTTTTCAATGGTGCAAAAGGGTTACACATTTAGCAGGAACTGTATTTCTTTTTTTTTTTTTTTTTTTGAGGCAGAGTATAGCTCTGTCGCCAGGCTGGAGTGCAGTGGCGTAATCTCGCCTCACTGCAACCAACGCCTCCTGGATTCAAGCGATTCTTCTGCCTCAGCCTGCCGAGTAGTTGGGACCACAGGCGCGAGCCATCACGCCTGGCTAATTTTTGTATTTTTAGTAAAGGTGGTGTTTCACCATGTTGGCCAGGATGGTCTCGATCTCTTGACCTCCTGATCCGCCCACCTCAGCCTCCCAAAGTGCTGGGATTACAAGCATGAACCACTGCGCCTGGCCAGCAGGAACTGTATTTCAAGTACCATATAACTATTCTGATTTTCACTTTCAGTATTTAATAAATTACATGAGATGGTCAACACTTGACTATAAAATAGACTTTGTGTTAGATGTTTGTGCCCAGCTGTAGGCTAATGCTCTGAGTATGTTTAACGTGGGCTGGGCTGAGCTATGATGTTCAGTAAGTTGGGTGTATTAAATGCATTTGTGACTTACAATATTTTCCATTTACAGTGGGTTTATTGGAATGTAACTCCATCGTAAATGGAGGAACATCTGACAGTACACACAATGGGACATTATTCTACATTATTCTGCCTTAAAAATGAATGAAATTCTGATACATCCTACAACATGGATGAACCTTGAAAACATTATGCTAAATGGAATAAGAGACACAAAAAGACAAATCTGTACAATTCCACTTATGCAATGTACCTAGAATAGCTAAATTCATAGAGACAAAAAGTAGAATAGTGGTTATCAGGGGCTGTGAGGAGAGGGAAAGGGGAGTTACTGTTGAATGGGTACAGTGTTTCTATCTGGAATGATGAAAAAGTTCTGGAAATGGATAATGGTGATGGCTGTACAGCATTGTGAATGCACTTAATGGCAGTGAAGTGTACCCTTAAAAGTGGTTAAATGGTATGTCTTATGTTACAGACATTTTGCCACAATAAAAACCAAGTACGTAACATAAGCTATTTTAAAATACACGTTTTACAATTTCAGTGTCTAACAACCGCTTAATGAAAATCCACCACCTCCAGTGGGAGTGTGTGGCATCTAGGAGCCTGAGTTTTGGAACCAAACTGAACTGAGCTGGACTCATGCCTCCACCAGTAACTAGTTTTGTCACCTTCTAAATTAATCTTCGAGAGTAGAGGTCAGTAAACTCTTCCTGTAAAGCGTTAGACAGTAAGTATTTTAGGTTATGCAGGCCATATATGGTCTCCACTGTAAGCAACTACTCAATGTAAAAGCAGCACCTATAGACAACGAATCAATGAATGAATGAATGAATGAATGAATGAGGCTGTGTTGCAGTAACAACGGGCAGTGGCCAGATGTGGCCCACAGGCTGCAGTCAATCTCTGCTCTATGGCTTTCGGTTCCCACGTTTGTAAGATAGGGACAATAATATAACCACCTCACAGTGCCATTGTGGGAATAAATGGGGCAATGTGTCAACTTCTTTGCTAAATGCCTTATGTATAATAAGTAGCCAATAAATGCTTATTTTTTGTAAATGTGGTTGTTGAGGTAGATGCTGAGAATGCAGAAGAAGGAAATCACATTTACTGAGCACCTACTGTAAACACAACAGGGCCAACTCTTACTAGGACAGGACTTCATTTGTTATTTTTATTAGTTACTTATTCAAAATATCTCATGTTGGCACGGAGCTTCGTGCTTTGGGTTCATTAGCTCGTTTCATCTTCCTGATTACTCTCTGGGGTAAATATTCTGAATCAGGAAGCCAGACCTCCAAGGGCACCCTGTTAGGGAGAGCAGAGACAAGGACTGAAACCTCAGCCATCTTATTCCAAAGCCTGGGTTCTCAACCAAGCGTGATACTGCCCACTTCTCCTCCACTCTGTTCCTTCCACCCTGGGAGATCTGGAAATGTGTGGGACTTTTTTGAGGGGAGGAGGGTTTTATAAGAATGAGGAGGTACTGCTGGAGTTTAGTGGCCAGGGTCCAGGAATGCTAAACGCCTGGCAGACCTGTTTAAATGTCTGTAAAACAAAACATTACCCGGTCTCAAAGGGACTCCCAAATGTCAGTGGTGCGCCACATCATGCTGCCCAGATGCGACTCCATTATCACCCTCCCTTGAGCAGATGACAGTCCTATGGGAGACGGTGCACTGGAGCACAGAGTGATCAGCCTGAGGATAGATGGAGGCGTCCCTCGAGGGCAAGATAGTACGGGAAGGGTGGCTTCATCTCTGCTGAGAGTGGAAGACACAGGTGGTGCAGGTTGTTAAATTTTAAGTTTAGCAGATTCTTTGTTTCCCTCTAAATCTGCATGAAAGACAGTGCAGTGTAGTAGAAAGGGCACTGGACTGTCACAGGTTAAACCACTGACTTGACCACTGAACAGCTGTGTAAGTAGGGGAACTGGCTTGGCCTCTCTGGGCTTCAATATCCTCGGAGTGAAAAGAGGATCCTGACACATGCTTGTCCCCTTACAGGGCTGTAGCTAGGATCAGATGGAGCAGCAGAGTGAAAGTGCATACCTCTGTCCGAAGGGAAGGCGTGTTACTAAGTGAATCGTAAAGCAATTATCAACACAATAAAGCTCTTCCCTTTTAAATCTTGAGTTTGGCTTTCAGTGGCTGCCTGGAGATCTTATCTAACAGCCCAGGTGCAGATGACTGCCACCGACTGCCCCTCATGCCCCCAAAATTAAGATTTAGCTTTGATGGCATCTCCAGCAAAACCAGCCAGGGTGAAAAATGAGCCCAGGAGAGAGCGACTGTGCTTCCTGTTGGCCGTACCTCCTGAGGGTCGTGGAGAAGCCATCCATTCTCAGCCAGAGACTAAAACCAGAAAATGGCCAGAACAGCCTGATGGGGTCACTTGTGGGTCAGGCCCACAAGCTGTTTTTCCCCCAGGACAGGAGGGACGGGGTTAATAGCTGCTTTGGTCAAAATACCAAGTTGGAGTCAATCTCCATAAACGTCAAGCCCGCTCTGCATGCAAAAATAAGTGAGTGGTGCATCACAGCAGGAAGTCTGTCTGCAGAACAAGGCACAGATGTTTTTCCCATAAGGCTCTGATTTCTCTTCTTCTACTTAGAGATCAGATGGCAGCTGGGTCCCCTGCCTCTTCAGATCTAGCGAATTGTGGTCCTGCCTCTGCAATTCCACACCTCCTGAAGGCTTCCCCAAACTCTATGCGAGGGCTTGGCGGGGGTGGCTACATCACACATCACATGCCCTGTGCCCCTGCTTGCCCTTGTCAACCCAGCAATGAAACTTGATCCATTCTCTAGTTCCAAAAACAAAAACAGAAAAAGCAATCCCAGGAAGATTCCAAAGAGAGAAGAATTTGATGAAGTTTCCCATGACAACACAGTAAGCAACCTTGTATTGCAGCAAAGATGTGTTGGAGTCAAACTTCTAGAACCCAAATCCCTTACTTATGCAATGGGGCGACCTCAGAAAGTCACTTCACCACCAGGTTTGACATTTTTATCTGTAAGATGAGGCTGTCAATCTCTATATTAAAAAGCTGTTGTGAGGACTCAATTAAATTTGTCATGTAAATGGCAGGCACGTAATAAATGCCCATTTCAGTTAGAGCTCCTGGCTACAGATTGATTTATTTAAATCACTTCCTCTTATTTAAAAGGAATGTGGAGGCTGGCCAAACTGTACAGTCTGGCAGCCCGCCATGTGTAGGCAGAATTGGATCAGAGCTCTTCTGTCTTCTGTGTAATTGTTTCCTTTTCTGTCCTCCAGCCTTCCTCATAGTCATAAAATGACTGCAGCTGTGCCAGGTATCACATCTACCTTCTGCAGCATCCAGAAGAAAGCTCTACTTCCTTTGCCATGGGACAAAAGCCCTGGGTTTTTCTCTGATTAGAACACTTAAGGTCAAGTTCCCACTGCGGAAGCTATCATTGAGGCTGGGGGCATGCCATTCCATGATTGGCTTGGCACAGATGATAAAGGGATGAGATTACACGCTGTACTCTGTGGTACCCCAAAGTCCAGGCTCCTCCATGTGCAATCTTGTCTTCACATCTGTGTCCCCAAAGCCTGGCACAACATTTGACACACAAGAAGACACTTTGTAAGAGCTTATTGAATGAATGATCCTCTTCGACTGAGGATTATAAAATCTAAGGAGAGAATAAGTGTGTGTGGGGTTAGAACATCTAATCATTCTCTGAATCAGTTGTTCAATTAGTGGTAATTTCCCAGATATTCTTTTCAATGAAATCCCAGGTTACAAATGCTGACCTTTGCCTTTTCCCGGAGAGGAGCTTGCTTCTCCTGGTAACACCTGGGAAAGCCTAAATACATCCCCTTGCCAGGTCTCGTGAGCTGTCTGAAGGCTGCCAATGCTGCTTCCGCTGCCTCTGCACAGCTCACTCAAGCCAGGGAGCATGAGTCAAAAATCCAATTCAATTTTTAATCATTGAGTCCAATAAGGAAGATTAAATTTATCTCTTTTTCTTTTTTTTAGACAGAGTTTCACTTTTGTCGCCCAGCCTGGAGTGCAATGGTGCAATCTCAGCTCACTGCAACCTCTGCCTCCTGGGTTCAAGTGATTCTCTGGCCCCAGCCTCCTGAGTAGCTGGGATGACAGGCGCCTGTCACCACACCCGTCTAATTTTGTATTTTTAGTAGAGATGCGGTTTTACCACATTGATCAGGCTGGTCTCCAACTCCTGATCTCAGGTGATCAGCCTGTCCCGGCCCCCCAAAGTGCTCGATTATAGGCATGAGACACCTTGCCCGGCCTATATTTTTTTTCATCAGAGTGTGTGGAGAGGCAAGCCATAGGTAGCCATCCTGAGGGATGTTCTCTTTAGCGGACACAGAGATCTTGACAAGGTGAGGATACAAAGTCTGGGGGAGTTGGCCAGGCCACGCCTGTAATCCCAGCACTTAGGGAGGCCGAGGCAAGCAGATCACTTGAGGCCAGAAGTTGGAGACCAGCTTGGCCAACATGGCGAAATCTTGTCTCTACTAAACATACAAAACTTAGCTGGGTATGGTGGCGCATGCCAGCAATTGCAGCTACATGGGAGGTAGAGGTACAGAAATCACTTAAACCCAGAAGGCAGAGGTTGCAGTGAGCCGAAATCCACCACTGCACTCTAGCCTGTGCTACAGAGTGAGACTCTGTCTCAGAAAAAAAAAAACAAAAAATAAAAAACAAAGTCTGGGGGGAGCAGAGCCATGGTGCCCACGAAAAGGGAAACTGATCCCGGGTTGTGGCAGAGGAGGTGTAAGAGCCGAGCCCCACACTTCAGAGAACCCCTGGCCTGGGCCCACTGGGGCACACAGCATGGGAGGTGAGGGAGACAAGGAAGCCAGGTCACACAGCATTCAGCCTGGGCTGCCCGGAACCTCTACGACCAACACCCAGGTGTGGGATGTCCATTCAACAGTGCCTCGATCTTGGGTAGAACAGGGAACCCCAAGCAAATAACCCCAACAGATCGCTGGGATTGAGTCCCACACAGCTGCTGGTAATGGCTGAATGGCCCACGGCCTCCTCCAACTCACAATGTCCGAACACAAAATTACCACCTCGCTATGCCTGCCACTCCCCCAATCCTGACTCCAGTCTCTGTAACAGCCCCTTCAGCCCACATGACTTCCTAACGAGCTGCTTGGGCATTGTCCTAGACCACCACCCCTATCTGCATGGCCCTTATTTACCAAGACCTGTTGAGTCCATCGTCACAACATCCATCACCTCTCTTGACTCCCAGCCTTTCCCATCCCCTCTCACCTGAACTGGCCTTTCTGCTCCAGTCTTGCCCCCTCCAATCTTCTCATGGTGTCACCAAACCTGTGCTTCCAATACACAGGTCATATACTGCTATTTACCTCCTCAAAAATTTTCAGAGCTCCCCATGGTCTACAAAATAAACTCTATGTTCTTCATGGAACACCCAAGACCCACCACTTGTCACTCTATCCTCATTTCCAGTGCATGAGGAGCCTCATTCTCAGAGCCAGGGGATGCTTTCCTGTCTCAGAGCCTTTGCTTGTGCTGCTGTGGACATGGGGCCTGCCTTCTCCCTTTCTCTTCCTTCTGAAGTCTGTAAGGTCTTTTAAGCTGACTGACTGCACCATGGTAACCTCTGTGACCTGCACATAGGTCATCTGCACATACTCCAGATGAGTTCCTGGAACTAGAAAGCCTGAAGTAATTGGAAAACCACAAAAGGAGAAGAAATGATCAACCCCTGAGGCACCTAATTAACTTTGAGACATTCTTCTATTGTTCCTTATTCCCACCTCAACTGATAAGGCAACTGGACTTTGTAACCGACCTTGGTCAACCTCGTGACTCCAGATCCTAGGACCCCCATCCCAGCTTGCCAAAACCACCCTGAACTGTAACTTCTGTAACTTTCCACTGCCTGCCCCAAACCTATAAAACCAACTCCTATCCCACTGCCCTCTGCTAACTCTTTTCCGACTCAGCCTGCCAGCACCTGGGTGAATAAACAGCCATGTTGCTCCCACAAAGCCTGTTTGAGGGGGAGGTCTCTTCTTTCAGAGTGCTCGTTTAACAAAGTCTTTCTCATTTTCCAGGTTCCTGTTCCAATGCCTCCTCTTGCAGGCACTTCCCTGGGGTTGTGGGTTTGAGGGTAGGTGACTGTTTTCTCCCTCCCACCACTGCCCCATGCTGGGGTCTCTACTTCAGTACGCTTTTCATTTGGCCCAGGGCAGTGAGGACAGTGGCCTGCTAGCTGCATTCAGCATTTACGCTGTATCAGGCACAGCCAGGTAAATTTCCACCCATGATCTCATTGAATCCACACTGTCAGGAGTGGTGGTTTATCCTGTTTCACAGACAGGAACCTGAGGCTCAGAAAGGAGGAGTGAATTGCCCAAGCAAGTGACAGAGCAGGTTCCACTCTGCATATTCTCATGGAGTCCAGCAAATTCCTCCTCCACCTCCCCGCACAAGGCAGCCCCGGGGTGGAGAACCCTTGGAAAACCCATCTGCGCTCTGCTTTATTTAAAGGGCCCTTGAGTTCCGAAGCAGGCTGGCGGAGCACACTCCTGTGATCACTAATTCACATTTCTCCTCCCTCCCTGGCCCCTGCCTTCCCAAGGCCTGCCATGAATCAGGGCCTCAGGCCCAGGATTGAGCAGGTCTGCATCATTTCCTGAATGTCACCAAACCCATCTGTCACACTCTGAGCTTCCCAAATGCCATCCCCGGTGCACCCAGGGAGGCTCTGAGCCATATGGCCAGGGACGCCCTCTGTGAAATCCCATTAGCGTGCTCAGCTAATTGGCTTTAAAGCACGCAAAGTAATTAGGAAGGGGGCCATACACGCGTCCTCAGAGAGAAATGGGAACTACACCACCCAGACAGCCTCTGAGAGCTCCCTCCTCTCTCCCTCCCCACTGTGAACTTATCTCTTCCTAAATGTCTTCCCTCTCTCCCATGGCCTCGCTGCTGTGCTGGGGCAGAAGGATGGCTCAGAGAAACATTTATATTCAGACATGCAGGTCACTGGGATGGAAGCAAGTTTTGAGATAATAACTTAGGTTTTCTCCTCCCTGCCTTCCCCCTCATTCCGGCCAGCAGCAGCTCTAAACTTCACTGCTGTGGGGGAGGATGTAGTAGTGGGGAGGGAGGAAGGCAGGAGTCCAGGGGACCCTGACCCTCTCGCAAAGCATTTCCTGCCACCCCCAGCAACAGTGTGGTGTGCCTGGGGTGATCCCAGGCCTGCCACAAAACAGAAACAATGGAGAGAAAAGATGGATGTCTCGGTGGCAACCAAGATGGAACGATGACAGAGGACATGCATCTCCCTCCCCGCCAAGCCCCCTGACTCCACATAGGACCAGAGGACTAAGGCACACCTGAATGCCCAGGAAAGGGACCTTGACTTCAGAAACTCAAGTGTTGCATTTAAGATCAAAATTTAAAATCGAATTTCTCGTGCACTGCATTCTGGACTGGGATTCAAGGTGGCATTGAGGGAGCACCTCCCAGTGCTGGGGTTTTGTGTTCAGCACTTCTTTGAATCCATTCTCTCTGACCTCTCAGCAGTGCACTGAAGAGGATACTACTGCCCTCATTTCACAAGGGCTCAGGGGCCACAGGAAGGCCATGTGGAAGAAGCAGGAGGTCTGAGGTTGAGACCCACCTCCTCTCACTCTGAGAGCGATGCTGAGCATCTCCCCAAGAGGCAGGGGCCAGAGCTGGAGGCGTGGACACAGTCACAGACCCCCCACCCCGGGGCAGCTGTGCCATTGCTGGAACCTCCTCTGTGGAGGAGGAACTTTGTGTACCAAGTACTTCTACCCTGCAGCACTTTCCCTGGCTGGAATCCTGCAATTGTCCCAGTGGTCCAAGATCCAGGAAGGCAGGGTGGGAGCATGGTGCCCACTTTCCAGCAGGTGCAAGGGGAGGCTGGGGTCTGATGCACAAGTCCAGCCAGCAGGGAGCCCGTGGGAGGGTGAGGGGCAGGAGGGGTGCATGGAGAGCCTCTGTTGACTGCTCACTGCCTCAGCTGGCAGGTCAGCACTCAGTTGCAATTCCAGGTTACAATCAGAGAAGTATTTTGGATTCCAGATTTTTTCAGATTTTGGAATTTGAAAATCCAAAATGCTCCAATGAGCATTTCCTTTGAACCTGGTCTTCGAGCATCCTGTGGGCACTCAAAAAGTTTTGGATTTTGAAGCATTTCAGATTTTGGCTTTTTGGATTAGGGAAGCTGTATTATCTTCTAAACGAGGCCACTCATTCTGGAAAGCCCAGAGCTGGGGAGATGGAGCTGCAGCCCGAAGAGGCGGTTTCTGAGGCTCCTCCCATGTGGAAGGGCCTACAAAGTGGTGACGGCAGCCCACAAAATAGAAAACCCAATATTTAGCTAATGGAACACAAATAAAATCTGATGAAGATGTTTGTCTCTGACTAATTCAAATGGAGCCAAGCCAATGCATTATTAAAAAAAAAAAAAAAACAAAAACACCAGTCTCTCCGCAAAAGTACTGAATTGTACCATAAATCGTCAGTGGTGGTTTTCTAGGGATATAAAGAAGTGGTTTTCACAATACACCACATGACAGGCTCTCTCTCCAATCTCTCAACGTTTCTCTCCACAAGCTCGGTCCTTTAGTTATCCAAATCCCTCCCTCTTTTGTTTTGCTATCTCCAAAACTCAGAACTGTGCTCTGACTTTCTCCATCCTGCTGTCCCTTCTTGGCCCCCCGGGAAGCCCCCCACTTCCCCAGGGTGTCCCCTCCTCCCCTCCTGGGGTTCCCCCATCTTTCCTCAAATGAACCAGTTTGGCCTCTCTTAGTTTCTCTGACTCTGCATCTCAACCTTTCTCCCTTCACTACACAATAATGCCCAGGAGGCCAAGAGCCCACAAACAAGGGACCCTCCCTTTCCAGAAAGGAGGAGCGAGGTGACTACAAATATTTGGTTATAATGTTTCCTACCACACCTGTTTTGATGCGCAGTGCTTAGCCCCAGTCCTGGCAGATCTCAGAACCCAGCTCTCATGAGCCTGGGGCAAGTGGTTCCCAGGGAACCTCTGGGTGAGGACCTTGCATCCCACTCTGCAGCCACCCTGCCCTGACCTCTGCCCCTTCCCAGTCCCCCAGGCCTGCCCTGCCCTGTCCTGCCTCAGCCTGCCCAGGAAGGCCACTGTTTGTTGGCCTCCAAGAGGCTCACCCCAGAGCAGGCATTATGACAGGGACTGACACGTCCAACTTGCAGACTCTGCCTGGGACTTTGGACCAGCCAGGAAGCTAATGTGGACGGGGCTGGCACCGAGCCCAGTGGTGGGTGGGGGAGGCCAAGTTTGAGCCTTCACCAGTGATCCCCCGATCCCCAGGTCTGGCTTCCTTCTGGCACTGAGTCACCCAGGTCCCACCCACCCTGTGCTCTCCCAGGTCAGTGGATTTCTGCTATGACACTGGAGGGTCAGAGCTGCAGAGGGCCCTGGGATTTTTTAGCTGACTCTACCTCCCACACCTCAGGATGGGATGTAAGTAAAGGCCTAAAAAGAATCAGGGAACTTCATCCATAAGAGATCACATAAATGTGGACAGAATGAGCTAGAATCCTGGTCTCTGAACCTCCAGGCTAGTGTTTTCCCCATCACATGTAGGGATTACATCATTCCTAGCTGGCCTTATTGACTGTTGAGTCAATCCAAACACTTTTGGAGGCTGAGGTGGGAGAATGGCTTGAGACCAGGAGCTTGAGACCAGCCTGGGCAGCAATTTGAGACCCTGTCTCTATAAAAAATTAAAAAATTAGCCAGGCATAGTAATATGCATCTGCAGTCCCAGCTACTTGGGGAGCTGAGGCAGGAGGTCTGTTTGAGTCCAGAACTTCAAGGCTGCAGTGAGCTGTGATTGAGCCACTGCACTCCAGCCTTGGTGACAGAGCAAGACCCTGTCTCTAAAACGGTAATAACAATTTCTAAATTATGGAGGTGGGTGGAGGGTGGGTGTTGTTGGAATTAATGAAATTGATAGTGTAGATTGTGGGCTCTCCTACGGTTATTTGCATTTTAAGTGGAAAACAAAGATCAAAACATCTCCTTGTCACAGAGGTAAATCCAGAGGGACAGAAAGCAGATCAGTGGCAAGCAGTGCCTAGGGGAAGGGGTGGAATTGGAAGTGAGTACGAGGCTTCCTCTGGAGTGATGAAAAGGCTCTGCAGTGCACTTAATGCCATCGAATCGTACACTTGAAAAGGGTTGAAGCGGGAAGTTTTATGTTTCATGTATTTCACCACAATTAAAAGAGAAATCTCTTTGACTCAAATACAGAAGACCTGTATTGAGGAAAGGTCTCACCCCTGGGTGTTTTGTTTTGCTTCTTCCCTTTCTCGCCTGTCCCTCTGTCAGGAGACCTCAGCTGGGAGCATTCCTAGTGTAAGAGGGGAGCTGCACACAGCGGGGGAGCGGCTGAGACGCCACTCAAGGGCACCATGCTGAGAAGCAAGACCGAACCAAATGATGAAAGGAGCCGCTCCTGCAAAACATCCAGGAATGGGGGAGGCAGCAAAAATTAAGCTGCAGGGGAGGGGATCTGTGACAGACGCATTACTCCACTGGGCACCGCTGAACGCTCTGGTGATTCCGACTTCACGTTTTAAATTTTATTTTTATTTCATTTATTTTTTTGAGATGGAGACTGTGGCCCAGGCTGGAGTGCAGTGTCGCTATCTATCTAGCTCACTGCAACCTCTACCTCCTGGTTCAAGCCATTCTCCTGCCTCAGCCTCCAGAGTAGATGGGATTACAGGTGCCTGCCATCACACCTGGCTGATTTTTATATTTTTAATAGAGATAGGATTTCCTCACGTTGGCCAGGCTGGTCTCAAACTCCTGACCTCAGGTGATCTGCTGCCTTGACCTCCCAAAGTGCTGGAATTATAGCCACTGAGCCAGGCTCTGAATTCACTTTTTAAAAAAATTCTCCATGTAAGTGAGATCATGTGCTATTTGCCTGTCTGTGCCTGGCTTACTTCCCTTAACCTGGTGTCCTCCAGGTTCACCCGTGTTGTTGCAAATGACAGGATTTTATTCTTTTTATGGCTGAATAGTACTCCTTTGCATATAAAAAAATGAAACATGCGTGAGGGGATGGATGTGCTAACTCAACTCCCTGAGTTGATCATTATGGAGCATAACTGTATGGAAACATCAAAGTGTACCCATAAATATGTACAATTACAATGTGTCCATTTCTAAAACGGTGGCTCGCTGTAGAGACCAAAAAAGCCTTCCACAGCTCCAAGGGAGATCACAGACTGCGGAGCAGGCTGGAGACTCCGGGGTCTGGGCCTCGGGCGCTCACCACTGCACTTCCCAGCCACATCCCTCCCTGTCTTTCATGTCAGGCATTGCCCCTCCCCTCCCTGAAAGCCCTGCTTCAAGCCTGCCTCCTGCTTCCTCACTCAAACCACTCGCTGTATTTTCAGGCCTTACTAGAAAACTACTTAGGCCATGAAGATCTGCATACATTTACCTGCTTTCCGTAAAGGGTTTCACAGCAGACAGTTTCCCACAGGGTTGGAATCTCAACACACTGAAATGGCCAATTGTTTCTTCCTTAATCTGCTCACTGAACTCCCCACAGGGCCCAGCACTGTGTTCTGCACACAGTGAGTCCCTTGTGTGGCAGATGCTGGGTCTCCACCAGGTGTTGGGCTGTGAGCACTCGCCTCATAGTCCTGGGCTGGCAGTGCTCACTGGGGTGGGAGGGAGTTGATGCTCACTCTCCTCGGGGTGCTCTTGTAAAGGAGTGTTAGATCTGCGGCCTGAGGCATGTCAGGGACCCAGAATGGTTTTCCAAGGGGAAGAAATAAAAGTCCCCACCAGAGAACAGAGCTTGCCCATCCACTGAGGAGCAGTGCTCTAGGGTCCTTTTCTGACCCTGCTCAGCTGCGATCTTCCTCCTCGCCCACCCCTGCTGTTCTTCTTTTTGCATCTCCTCTTCCCGTAAGGGCCTGGGCACTGTGCTGGGCCCCTGCCTCTTGCGTTTGACTTTCCCCCACATGGAGCTCTTAAGAAAGCCATCAAGTTGAACATCTCCCCACGGGGTGCAACCCAAACGGGCACCTAGCACTGTCAGCCACGGACCGTGGCGTGAATGTGCTCACCTCAACCCTTCAACCCACACAGAGGACAGCCTTATCCCAAGCATGCACTTTGTAAGCACACACTTCCCAGAGCAGACAGGGAGCCTGGGACCCCATATCAGCTTAGCTGCCGATCAAGGTATAACCTTAGTCCCTCCCTTCTCTGGGCCTCGGTATTCCCAGCTGTCTGATGAGACCTCTGGACTCAATGAATTTGGCTTTCCTTTTAGCTGAAATGTCCACGTTCACCAAGTTGTCATTGGTGTCACTCGAGCAGCTGCTCCTGCCTCCCCCAGGCCCACCGACGCACCCACCTCATGGCTAGAGTGGGAATGAGGAAGTGTGGGTGAGTAGCCCCGTCAGAAACTGCTGGCCCTGCTGGTGTTGCCACTGAGAGCACCTGGACACAAAACCCTCCATGGACCCCCTTAGGCTTGCCTGGTAACACACGGGGGGCTGTTCCCCAGACATCTACTTCCTCATGGTGCCCTTAGCTAACCACAGAGGAACTTCGGAAATATCCCATAGAAAAGACTTCATTAGATCTCATTCTCCTCAAGTCCATTTGGGGAGATGGGGCCATAGAGTGAGAGGGCTCATTTTCTGGTTGCATTAGCCATCAGCCATTAGCTCTGGAAGTCTGGGCCCTAAAGTCCTGGGCAGTGCAGGGAGGGGCGAGTGAGCATCTCCACCCCAGAAGCTGCTCCTGCCCTTGCCAGGCCTGACTTCAGAGGAGTTGATCACATGGGGGTGTTTTCTCCCCAAGACTCACAGAGACATGCAAAACATCAAGTAGAAAGGTACGTGTTCCTTCCCCTACAGAGGGGAAGGAACTTGCTGAGGTCTCCACAGCGAAGGGGCCACCTCCAGTGCCTGGCCCCCAGAAGGTCCTCAGGCGTGAGCCCTCCTGTAGCACCAACACAGGGCAGTGCTGAGCCACTACACTCCCATCCCACTTCCCTAAGGCATGGCTAATGGGTCAACTGTCCTGGTCCAGGGATGTTTTAGCCAGCAACATGTGGCTCTGAAGGTGGCTTTCCTGTGGCTGCTATAACAAATTAAAACAAAATGGTTGTCTTAAAACCCCAGAAATTTGCTCGCAGTTCTTAAGGCCAAAAGTCTCACATCAAGGTGCTGGCAGGCCCACGTTCCCTCAAAACGCACCATATGGAGTCCCTCCTTGCCTCTTCCAGCTCCTGGGCTGCAGACATTGTTTAGCTCATGGCTGCCTCACTCCAGCCTCTGCCTCTGTCTTCCCGTGGTCTCTTTTGTGCCTTTCCCTTTTCTGTCTCCTCTAAGGACACTTACTGGATTTCGGCCCTGCTCAGATGATCTCATCTTGAGATCCTTGATTATGTCTACAAAGACCACTTTCCCAATCACGCCACATTCACAGGGTATGGGGGTTAGGAAATGGACATATCTTTTTGGGAGGCCGCTGTTCAACTCATAACATACACCACTGCGTTGCCCCACTCCCCCAAACTGCCAGCCAGACTCTGTTGTTTGCTCATGCTTTGTGGTAATAGCAGCAGCAACACTGACAGATAACATTTATTGGGTGCTTACTAACTGCTAGGCATCATGATAAGCCTTTAACATATTAACTCATTTAATTGTCACCGCAACCCTGTGAAGTAGTTACTACTCTCTCCAAACTGCAGTTGCAGAGAGAAGGATCAGAGAGGAACATGTTGTTGGTAACAGGTGAATATGGAACTCAACTCCTGGGAGAGTGGACATAGACAAAGGTAAGAGACAGAGCTCTTGTCCCTGGAATTGAAGGGGGTGAGGATCCAAGGAAGGTGATGGAGGAACTCTGTCCAGCACCAACCACTCTGCCCCTTCTAGCTGTGTTACCCCAGGCCAGGGCCTGGCCGTCTCTGAGCCTCTGTCTAGGGTGAGGTCTGGGGTAGACTCTTCCTGGCACAGGCCTCGGTTAAGGACACTGGTTCTTAACCCTGGATGCATATCAGGATCCCCTGGGAGCTTTTCAAAATCCCTATGTCCAGGCCACTCCCCAAGCCAACTACGGCAGAGTGTCGGGGAGCAGCGGTGGGATCCTGGCACATGGGTGGCTTTGACAGCTCCCAGATGATTCCAATGTGTGCTCCAATCCAAGAACCACTGCTTAAGTCTGTCCATTCTCTCTCTGGCTCATCATGTCCAATAGGGAAGCTGAGGCTCTGAAACTCTCTGTGTCCCTGACCCCCAGTAGTTACTGGATAGCTGAGAGGTGTGCCTAACTTGATGCAGGTGAGGGATACCTGGGGCTGCAGCATGGGTTAGGGTGGGACAGAAAATGTGAAACGAATCCCTGGAGGGAGTGGGAGTGGCTGGCCAGCCTGCCAGAGACCCCTGATGTGAGTTCAGTCTCTGGCAGGTGCAGCCCAAGAGAGCAAAGGCCTGAAGGGATGATGCATGGTGAGTTTTGGGTGTCAGACAGTGGGACACAGCAGGACACAGGAACTCCCACCGTGTGACTTCTGGGAAGAAGGGCTGGGCAGGATATGATGGAGGATTCATGCCAATCAGGACACAGGGACGCTGTGCTGGCCTGGTCCTGGCCTTTCCATTGCAAGCTCTGACAGCTGGGGTGGTCTAAAGCCCAGGAAGGGGCTGATGGGAGGACTCTGTGTGAGGTTTGGGAAGATTCTGGCACAGACTCAGCTGACACCAACTGACCAGACAGCTCAGGCTGCTGGGGCTGCCCCAAATCTGGAATTCCGTGCCCTGGTTGGAGAAAGCAATCAGGAGACGCACAGAGGAAAAACTCTCCTTCTCCTCTTTTCCAAGAATGAGAATGGGGCCTTCTCTGACCATTTGGGAACTGGGGTTTTAAGAGGTTAGGAACTATTCTTTTTTTTTTTAAATAGAGACGGGGTTGCACCACGTTGGCCAGGCTGGTCTCGAACTCCTGACCTCGAGCAATCCACCCACCTCGGCCTCCCAAAGTGCTGGGATTACAGGTGTGAGCCACCACGACCGGCCAGGAACTATTCTTAAGGAAAAGAAAAACAAACATACAAGCCTGGCAAACCCACTTAGAACACTCATTTTGTAGTGAAACTGTTCAGCCTCTCTCTTCCTGTCTTCTTTTCTCTGCTAAGCCAACTATATCTCCTCTCTTTGTCTTGCTGTCTAGATGTCTCTTCCTGTTGTATCTTTTTCTGCCTCTCTGTGTATCTGACTCACTCTCTACCTCTCTTTCTCTATCTCACTCTATCTTTATCTCCTGCGATCTCCATCAGATCCCAGGGTTCCGGTCCAGCCCTTGCTAAAGTGCAAGAGGAATGGGTGGATGAGCAGAAAGAACACTCTGGGGGCCCACAAGCAGTTAATATGGCTTATTCAGCAGCAACTCTCTTACGCACCTTACTTAAACTCGCTTTCTCATTAGCAGCTTACTCCGACGCTGTCCACCCTGTCTCGGCTGCTCAGCTGGCCACTCCCACGCACAGTTGCGCAGCTAGCTCTCCCTTGCCTTTAGAGTCAGCAGCTTAACACTTTCTCTCTCTGGGCACACTCAAGCCAAATTATGTCCTGGCTCCCTCCTGTCTGTCTGCAAGACGGCCAGCTTTGGCTTTCTCTCTTTCTGTGGGTACCCGCGTGCCCAACATGTCAAGCCATGTCGAGCTGAGCCGAGACCCCCAAGAGCCGAACCCTGTGCACAGTGTCAGCAGGACAATTATACCTTTTACAGACCATAGTAGCTTAGCGCCAAGTGGAGGTGTGCACTTCTGTACCAAACTTGCTGAGTCACGCAGGCCTGGATATCCGCCCTGGCCTATTCTTTGACCAAAGCACATCTATGTACCTTACAATCTCTTTTTTCCTCTGTTTCAGCCTCTCTCCCATTCTGAGTTTTCTGACTCCTTTCTTTTTTTTTTTTAAGACCATGATAGCCCATAGAAGCAAGAATGTTAGTGCTGGAGAGAGAACAAGACTTCACTCCTAGAGCAAGCTGATACATGTGTGGGGCCCACAGCCCTGGCCTCTAGTCCCCAGGTTGGACTTTTCCCCTAGCACTAAACTACCAACCATCACTGGTTATCAGGATTGTTAGTGCACAGCTGGCTGAGGCCAGGTGCCAGGCACAGGACTCCCTGAGAAGGGCCAGAGGGTGGGCCCAGTGCCACATCAGATCTTGCCCTCCCTGCTGGAGTCACAGCTCTCCAGGTCCACAGCTCTGGCCTTCCAAGTCCTGTTTCTGGGAAGCCAGATTGAATTAGCCGCTGGGCCCATCTGGTCAGCCCTTGGCCTAATGCCGTCTGGCAGCTCATGCCTCAATGCCAACCCCAGCCCCATGGCCTCGCGGCCAGAAATCCAATTTACCGAAGCTTAATTGAGCCCCGGACTCCCTGGAGCACTGGCCCTGAGGCCCTCCTGCTCAGCTAGCAGCAGATTTCCCGGTGATTAGGAAAGGAAGGCAAAAAAACAGCAGGAGCCAAGTTAATTTCAATTACCCTCATTTTCTCCCCGGAGCAGCACACACCCCTTGCTAAGTGCGTCTTTATGTCAGCTGCAGTGAAAGCCGATGAGTATGAAGTATTAGAGCTCTGGGTGCCCCAGACACCTTGCATTTTATCTGCTGACTCCGGAGAGCAGACTGTGCCCCCGACCTGTTGGTCCTCAGCATTTAGTCCTATTTTACGGAGCCCAGGGAAGCAAGCTCAGATACAGTCAATGCCCACGTGGGAAAAGGGAGGAATATTTTAACAGTCTTTTCAGATAATTGTGGATAATTTTCTTAAATACTACACCAAAACTCAACAAGTAGTACTTGTTACAGGTTAATTGCAATGTGGATTTGGAAACCATATTGATGAAATTTCAGTACTTTGTGACTCTAAAATCCACTGGTCTATCTTGCACTTCAGATGGATTTTTTTAACCTATGCCTGATTTTATAACATTATGCATTGGTCATGTGGAAAAGACTGTTCTGAGTTATACAGATCTTTCAGATGTTGATGTATTTTATCATACAGTATTTTTACCAATCATTACTACCACAATCGCGTCAGAAAAGTATTGGAAAGATGTTAAGCTTGTGGTAGTAAATACAAATTTTCCAAAATTCTCATCTTCACTTGAAAGCTCAAACGTTGTCATTGCCTATAAGGGCTTTCAGTTTTCCTTGAAGTGGCAAGCTTACTTTGTTCATTTTTTAGACAATACCCATCTCTGAATAACTAGTTTGTCCACCATCCTTTCAAGCAAAAATGGTGTTTCATAAAAAATGCAACTAGTTCAACTTGCAACTTAAGGACTGCACAAATGTTTTTCATCTAGATATTTATCATATTTTGGTATGAAACCAAAGTGCTTTATGTCTACCTCCCATTTTTTCACACAGAGTATTTAAATGATATGAACTCAGAGGTTGAGATTTAACAAAATTAATACATATATATTTCCTTTATCAAGGGCAGTTGGGAATGAAATGCTAAGTTCCACTTGCTGTGAGTGTGTGATGGTAAAGAATACTATGACCACCAGAATGGTTTGGTGCCACTGCCTTGATGTGGGTTAGGACATTCGCAGTTTTACTCCCCTTTGTTTTTGCATGATCGATGCAAAAGGCTAACATAGCACTCTATTATGAAAATAACTTTGACCTTGTAGATCCTCTAAAAAAGCTTGGGGACCTCCAGAATTTCACGAGCCACCCTTTGAAAACCACTGCCCTAAAGCAGTGCTCATTCAACTCCAGAATACATACAAAGTCACCTGGAAGGCTGATTACTATGCAGATCTCAGACCCTACCTCCAGAATTCTTAATCTGTAGTTCTGGGATGGCATCTAGATTCTGTATTTCTAACAAGCTTGCAGGCGATGCTGATGCGGCAGGTCTAGCAATCAAATTTTTTTGTTTGTTTTGTATTTATTTATTTATTTTTTTTATTTTTTGCAGAGACGGGGTTTCACCTGTTGCCCAGGCTGGTCTTGAACTCCTGGTCTCAAGTGATCCCCCCGCCTCAATCTCCTAAAGTGCTGGGATTATAGGGGTGAGCCACTGTGCCTGGCTGGGAACCAAATTATTGACTGCGGGACTTCTCAGAGCCTTTAATATGGCCATGTAAATTGGGACTCCTTAGGACAGGCATTGAGTGCTCTGGATAATTGTGGATTATTAGGTTTGGAATGCTTTTTCAGGGCCGGTAGCAGGGGCTTACAAGTTAGTGTTCCTCAGAGCATGCTTTCTGAGCCACTTCTCTAACAGCTTATGGATCAACTCCCTGAGACAACAGAACAGACCATCCCTATCTCCCCCTCCTCCCGTCTCCCTCCCAGGCCAGCTCTGCTCTCCCTCATCTACATCTCTGGGGAGGACGAAGTGGGGACCACCCAGTTTAACTGTCGGACCACATCGTACCACACTTGGCACACTGAGTTTTGTTTCATTTTAGATTTATCAGTCTGTGGTAGACTTATTTCAAACATGGATCATCAAAATCAAGGGATGCTGTTCAATATGCCCCTTGGTGTATTTTTTAGGTTCTTTTCTTCTTCTTTTTTTTTTTTTTTTTTTTTTTTTTAGACGAAGTCTTGATCTGTTCCCCAGGCTGGAGTACAGTGGCACAATCTCATATTGCACAATTCATTTGGCTTCTAGGGCAGGGTCAGTTATGGGGGATCAGGGAGCCCCCTCCCATGGTGATATGACTCTATAGGCCTCTGGATCATGGACAAAGGCTCACCTGAGAGGGAGGCTGCTATGAAGGAATCCCAGTAACCAAAACAAGTGGAGGAGGGAGGGAATAAGCCAAGAGGATATAGAACTTAGCTCCTGCCTGGTGATGGGCACTGCTGCCTCCATACTGAATGGCATGGGAACAGCTCAGCCAGAGGGGACTTAGACTCGTGGTGTGCACAGAGACATGGATGTGGGCTATGCAGACAGGAGCCACCAAACATGAGCTTGTTCTGTTCTGCCTCTCTTCAGGCCCTGGCCATTACTGGAGTGAGGATTGAGGCCTCAGGAGATTCTGCAACCATCCAGATATTCTATGCCAGATGCCAGGGAACCGCTGAATTTCAGCTAGGTTCCTCCCTTTGGAGGCATTCGTGTTGACCATTAAAAAAGCAAAAGGATTGCACAACGTGATAAGAATATAGGAGACTGTGGAGGACAGAAGAGGAACCTACCCCAGAATGGGCAATCACATAGGGCTGTCTGGAGGAGGTAATGCTAGCTAGTGCTCCTGCAGGAAGGTGGGTGGTGAGGAAATGGGAGTCCAGGAGAGCTACCCTGATGGTTTCCCTCCAAACGCAAGGAAAAAACAAAAGTGGGGGCATAAGTATTCATTCTCTCGGCAGACGGATTCAAGCTGTCTAGGAACAGAAAGGGGAAAAGGGTGCTCCAGGCCAGGGCCCAGCATGAGCTAACATTGGGAGGCATCTAAGAGCACGGCTCACTGAGAAACTACAAAGAGATGAGGCTAGAGATACAGGCAGAGTCCAGCTCACAAAAGGCCTTGAATGTCATGGCAGATTTGATCCTGCTGGCTCTAAAGGTCAACTAAGGAGTTCAAACAGGGATCTACACCCAGATTCGTGCTTTTGGAAGGACACCCTGGCTGTGGCAGCATGTGCTGGAGACGGACGGGCTGAGGGTGGCAAGGCCACAATGATCCCAGGCAGGAAAATGAGACAGAGTTAGGGCAGCAGCTATGGGAATAAATGGGATTCAAGACGGGAACTGAGGAGGCGCATTTATATCCTCTCCTTCCATTCAACTGATGGACCAGTATTTTAAACAGTCTAAGCCACAGCAACAAAGAGGACAGGCTGGGCACTGCGGCTCACACCTGTAATCCCAGAACTTTGGGAGGCCGAGGCGGGGGGATTACCTGAGGTCAGGAGTTTGAGACCAGCCTGGCCAACATGGTGAAACCCCGTCTCTACTAAAAGCACAAAAATTAGCCTGTAATCTTATCTACTCCAGAGGCTGAGACAGGAGAATCGCTTGAACCTGGGAGTCAGAGGTTGCAGTGAGCCGAAATCGTACCACTGCACTCCAGCATGGGCAACAGAAGGAGACTGCCTCGGAAGGAAGGAAGGGAGGGAGGGAGGCAAGGAAGGAAGGGAAGGCAAGGAAGGAAGGAACAAAGACGACAGAAGGCAGTTGTTAGCAGACAAGTGATTTCATCTGGAAGATGAAAAGGAGTTAGAGACCTGTAGGGTAGATTAGAGGGCACAGAAGCCCAGAAAATATGCAGAGGGGCTGGAGTGAACCATCCGCCTGTGAGAACCTCAGGGAACCTCTGGGCTCCAGCACAGGTATCACAGAGGCAAAGTGAAGTGGGGCTGGAAAAGGCAGAATAAATGAAGATCCAGGTGTAGACAGTTAATGTCCCTTCCCCTAAGTGGTGGGTGCAGCCAGGCACTTACCCCAAGGAAAAAAGTCACAGACTCTCTCCAAAGAGAACTGTGTACACTGCCTGGTGGGATGGGTGCTACTAGTGGAGTGGTCGGCACCTTTGAGGAAGCCCTCCTTACCATGGCATTTAGGAATCCATGAGTGTAATGACTGGTTCCCGCTCTGAGCTCTGCCCACATGCATGTAACCCCCATCAGCCTGGGCACAAAATTCCTTTAGATACGGAAAGACACCAGGTAACCCCATATATTTCAGAAAAGCTTCCAAAGTGAAGGAGAAAGAGCCAAAGAAGTCCTTAGAGAACATTCAGAGAATAAAAGATTAAAAAGAAAGAAAATGTGTATCTTCAGGAAAGTTCAAGAAAATACTACAAGTTTAAAAAAAAGGAAGAGTTAGAGAAGCAATTATCTTTTTAAAGTTTGTGGTAAATACACAATATAAAATTCACCATTTAACCATTTTTAAATGTACAATTCACTGGCTGTATCAGTCTGTTTTCACACTGCTATAAAGATACTACCTGGGACTAGGTAATTTACAAAGGAAAGGGGTTTAATTGACTCACAGTCCCACATGGCTGCGGAGGCCTCGGGAAACGTACCATCATGGCAGAAGGGGAAGAGGAAGGGAAAGCAAGGACCTTCTTCACGTGGTGGCAGGAGAGTATGCGTCAGAGCAGAAAAAGTTACTAGTTGCAAAACCATCAGATCAGGTGAGAAGTCATTCATTATTACAAGAACAGCATGGGGAACACTGCCCCCATACTCCATTTCCCACCAGGTCTCTTCCTAAACACCTGGGGATTACAATTCAAGACGAGATTGGGTGAGGACACAAAGTCTAACCGTATCAGTGGGCATTAAGGATATTCACATTGTTCTAAAACTGTCATCAACAACCATCTCCAGAACTTTTTTTTATCTTGAAAAACTGAAACTCTGTACCCATGAAGCAATAACTCCCCATCCCTCACGGCCCCCAATCCTGGCAACCACCATTCTTTCTGTCTCCATGAATTTGACTACTCTAAGAACCTCATATGAGTGAATTCATACAATAATTGGCCTTTGTTACTGGCTTACTTCACGTAGCATAATGTCTTCAAGATTCACTAACGTAGCATGTGTCAAAATTACCTTCCTTTTTAAGGCTGAATAATATCCATGGTATGGATATATGAAATTTTGTTTATCTATTCATCTGTCTAGGGACAGTTATTTCTACCTTTTGGCTATTGTGAATAATGCTGCTGTGAACATATGTGTACAAACATAAAAGAAGTAACTTTTTACAATTAAAAATGTGATTACCAAAATAAAACTTTTGCTAGACGGTCTTGGAAAACAAAATCAATGGAATGTCTAGAATGCAGAACAAAACATCAAAAAGAAAAAAATACAAGAGGAGCAATAAAATACTTCAAGGACCGATTCAAGTTCAACATCCTACCACTTGACACTCTAAAAAGAGAACAGAGAAAAACAAAAGGCAAGAAATAATAAAAGAAAATTTCCTAGAGCCATGGGTTAACCGTGTTGAAGCCCAGCCATGTGTCATGCACCGTGAGGATACTGGAGCTACCTACATACAGCTAACACATGGTCCTGCCACGTGGTGCTGAGAATCTTGGGAGAGAGAGACAGAAACCAAACGGTTGCATAAATTAAGGTAAAATTACAGATAGAATGCAGAGCACAAAGGAACCTATAATAACTTAGATCAAGGAAGAGCTTCCTGAGACAGGGACATCCAAGCTCAGAAGTAACCAGGCAGGAGAGAAAGGGAGGAGTTTTGGGAAAAGGGAACATCATCTGCAAAGACTGTGTGGCAGGAGAGGCATGATGAGTTTGAAGAGTTGAAAGAAGACCCGCCTGGCTGGAGCTAAGAAGATGCTTCCTAGGTGGTGAGCAGGAGGTGAGGGCTGGAGCCAACTACGTCAGGCTCTGAGGGCCCAAGGGAGAAGCCAGGTTTTTTTTGTTTTGTTTTTTGTTTTTGGGTTTTTTTTTTTTTTTTTTTTTTTTTGAGACAGAGTCTCATTCACTCTGTCACCCCGGCTGGAGTGCAGTGGCACGATCTCGGCTCACTGAAACCTCCGCTTCTCTGGTTCAAGCAATTCCTTGCCTCGACCTCTCGAGTAGCTGGGATTACAGACCCCTGCCACCACATCCGGCTAATTTTTGTGTTTTAGTTGGGATGGGGTCTCACCATCTTGCACAGGCTGGTCTTGAACTCCTGATCTCATGATCCACTAGCCTTGGCATCCCAAAGTGCTGGGATTACAGGCATGAGCCACCGCACCTGGCCAGAAGCCAGGTTTTAGAGACAAAAACAGGTCCCCAGGGAGACAGAAAATGCTTTCTATTCCTTCTGGACACCAAGAAACGAAGCATAGGTTAAATCCTCAGCAGCCGGCCACTTCTCTAGTGCCAGATGGGACTTCCTGCTCCACTGCAAAGAGCTCCATCTGGCCCTGTGCTGTGCAGCACAAGGGGGCAAAGTGAGGCTCAAGCCTGGGAAAGGCTGGGATGCGCACCTTAGGCTACATCACAAGGTGTTTTCGTTTTTAAAACTTGGCTGAAGGACTTGGGTGACTGACGGGTGAGCAAGAGGAAATTTATTTGGATTCCTGGGTACACATTTAGGCAATTTCAGTATTCCATGTGTGAGTGTGGCTGTGATGAATACTGATACGTTCATTTTGCACATCTGATTATTTCTTTAGGATCTATTTCTAGAAATAAAATTTCTGGTCAAGCAGATGGGGCATTTTTAGGGCTTTGGCCCCACAGAGCAGTCATTCCAGTTTACAACCCCAGCAGATGAGTGTTTGTTTACTCAAAGCCTCCCCTGTCCATCTGGTTGTTAGAAATATAAAAACATGAAAAGACATTTCAAAAGGCCGATCTTGGGTTCAGAATAGGGATCTCACCTTCAAGAGTAATTGGGAAAGTTGCAGATCTTATGACCTCCAGAATAATGGCTGATGATACTTAGAATTCCAACCCCTCTCGTCCTAACTTAGTGACTGGTGACCTTTCATTTGTTTTACAACGGTTTAGCTTTAAACTATAAACTAAATGCCTTCCCAAGGCTAGTTCAGCCTACACCGGGGAATGAACAAGGGCAGTTTAGAGATAGAAGCAAGGTGGGATTCATTAGAGCTGATATCTTTCACTGTCATGATTTTCTCAGTTATAATTTTGCAAAGGCAGTTTCACGCACATCCAACATCCAATCCCCCAGCAAAGCCTCCTGAGAAATTTGTGCAATTCTCTCCATCTCCACCTTTACCACCCAGGCCCAGGCCACCATCATCTCTAGCTTGGACTCCTCTGAGCCTCCTCACTGGTTCCCTGCTCCCACATTGAACCCCTAGACTTTTGTCTTCATCCAGCAACTAAAACAAGCCAGTTAAAGCAATCATGTCACATCACTCCGCTTCTTAAAAGTCTCCAGAAGAAACTCTAAACCCTTGTCCTAGTTTGAAGACCTTCAGTGATGATTCCTGCCTTGCTATCTCTGTCTAACCATATGTTAGGCTGTTCTTCTCCTTGTTCACACTACACCAGTCTCACATCCCAAGCCTGTCCTGCTGTAACTTTGCCATCTCCTATTCTGTCTGCCTATATTATTATTCTCCCAGATTAGAATTGGTGCTGTCTGGTCATTCAGGTCTCAACTCAAATGTCACCTCTTCAGAGAGCTAGGGTACCCCTTCTCTCACCCCACAGCACATCACTCTGTTTTGCTTTCTCTAGACCCATCACCACCACAAGCAGTGGTTATCCGGTATGTTTCTCTTTCTTTTTTTATGTTTTATTTTTTAGAAAGAAAGAAAAAGAGAGAAAAGAAGAAAGAAAGAGTGAAAGAAAGAAAGAAAAAGAATGTAAGAGAGAAAGAAAGAGGAAGAGAAAGAGGGAGAGAGAACGGGATTCTTGTTTTATCGCCCAGGCTAGAATGCAGTCTAAAAATGGGTATTAAA
>CAUYLG010042271.1:0-150705 GCA_963573385.1 Cacajao melanocephalus
GCAGTAGAACAAGAATCCTGTTCTCTCTCCCTCTTTTTCTTCCTCTTTCTTTCTCTCGTACATTCTTTTTTTTTCTTTCTTTCACTCTCACTTTCTTTCCTCTCTTTTCCTTTCTTTCAAAAAAAAAAAAAAAAAAAAAGAATAGGCCATTTAGTCCCAGATCTCTACTGTCTTATTTTACAAAAGCAGCAATAGTAGTGTATGTGTTTAATAATGTTAGAAATATTGATTGCAAAATGCTTACAGTGTCTGCTGCGTGGAAAACACTTATTATATTATAATTTACCTTATTTTAGATATTTCCGCATTTCCCTTTTTATTAAAATTTCAATTCTCTTTCAATGATTATCTCAGATAAAACAATTTCATGGTGTCTTTCTTTGATATTTTTGAAAGTTTCCTTTCCTAGGAACTAGTCCTCTTGCTTTTTCTATAATCATTTGATACATATAAACATTCACAATTTATCTCTTTAAAATAGACATGTCACATCTTAAGAAATCAGGAAGCTCACAAAGATCAAGGTCAAATGATGAATCCCATACATTTTCCTGCCATGTGCAAATCAAGGCTCAGTTTCTTCTACTGAGCATTTCCAAAAACATATAATTTTGTCTATTGGTAAATCTTCAGTGCCTTGAAATATTTCCAATAGTTTTCAACTCGGGACACATATTATTTCCTCTTTTTTTTATATTGTTATTTTACTTTTGTTTATTTGTTTTCAATTTTGCCTTCTAATTACTTTTAGTTTTGGCCTGTGGAGAATCTCTTGACATTTATCATGTCAATCAGTGAAAAAAATAAATGATGTTACTTGGATCTACATCCATTTACCTCGGTTATAATGACCTTAAATTTAGTAGAAAATCTAAAAGGTAGTTGGATTGTTTAGTTGAATTATTTCTAAAGCATTAATGCTATATCCCAGAGCATACCTACTTAGAGATTGATGGAAAATGGTTTAAAAATAAAAATACACAGAGAATTTATATATATTTCCTCTCCAAATAAGAGATAATAAGAAGTTTTGTTAGTTATGGAGCAATGTAATATATTATCTATCTGTTAATCTGTTATCAATTTCTGTACTTTAATAACATCTGAGTGTTTCATTACAGTGGAAGGATAAATCTATTACTAAAAAAGGGGTCATCATTTTTTCAATCTTGAAATATTCCAAACATTTCAATTAGAATATAGTCATGTTTCTAATGTAAAACAATGTCTATTTTAACACACTGAAATCATCAGATTTGTTACAAGGAAAAGCCAATTCTGTCAACAGTTCTATTGCATTTCTTGTCTGCTTTTGAACAAAAAAGAAGTAAATAGTTCATAATAGCTAAATATAGTTTAAAATGACTTTTCAGATTTCCATTCAAGTGAGAAGAAAAATAATCTTTCATCAACAGAGAATGTCCTGGCAAGCAGAAATATTGCTTATTTGGTAAAAGCCTATGAAATATTGCAACTATCCTACTGTGAACATCAATATTTAATTTTTCTCATATGTTTCTGTTATGACTAAGTATCCAAAAAACATAATACATCAAAAGTCACTGTATTAAAAAAACAGATGGAGAACTCAGGGACTTAAATAGCAAAAGATGCAGAGCTTTGCTCTCATTTCCAACTACATTGATTTTGGTTATTACTTGGTGACTAGTCTTTCTCATTAATTTCAAATGTAGATAATTAAAGACATAATTTTTAATCCACATACAGTTAAGCCAAAGCAGACTATATTAAATAGTTCAATACTTGTGACAAATAATGTTTCATATCATATATATTTTGGAACACTGAAGAAAATGAGAATTGTAAATGTAGAAGCCTGACCTCTTTCACTTAGTAGTATGCATTAGAGTTCATATTCTGCTTTTGTCATTTGGCTTGCCTTTGTTCATTTATTTTTCTTGGTAAGTAGTATTTCATTGCATAAATGTGTTGTTGTGTGTTTATTCATTTACCAGTTGAAAGAAATTTCAGTGTGTTAATTATAAATAAATGCCTATAAACATTTACAAATACAAATACTTTTTTGTCTAAACATGTTTTAATTATTCTTTGATAAATTGAATTAATTGATAAATCATATGTATATGGAAACTTTATACAAAACTGACAAACAGTTAAAAAATAATTCAATAAACCTCAACAGTTTCCACAGAAATGAAATTATTCATGGAGATATTTAATGTGTTATGATTTATGTCTTCTTTTCTTTTAAAGAAATAAACTATTTATAATTTTATGACCTATGCCCTAAAATATAAACCCCAGAAAAGCAAATATTTCTATTTTGAATCCTGAGTGTCCTCAGTAGCTAGTACTGTGTCTACAAAAAAGTAGATACTCAGCAACTATTTATGCAATGAGAGAGCAATCCAATACTATAAAATCTCTGCTTACTCTGTCCTGCTATAACAAATACCTGAAAATTGGTAATTTATAAACAATCGAAATATATATTTTTATATTTCTGGAGGCTGGTAAGTCCAAGACCAAGATTCTCGTGGGCTTGGTTGTCTGGTGAGTATTATGTCCTCTGCAGGGAAGAAATGCTGTCTCCTAACATGACAGGAGGCAGAAGAACAGCCAAATATTCTGTGAAGCTTCTTTCACATTAGCCTTAATCCCATTCATGAGGGAGGATCCCTAATGACATAATTACCTCTTAAAGGCCTCACTTCTCAATAGTATCACATTGGCAACACCTGAACTTTGAACACGACAAAGTCAAACAATAACAAGTACAAAATATTTCACAAAACACATGGTAGATATATATATATATATATATATATATATATATATATATATCTAGATTTGTATATAATATTATGTACATTTTATGTGTTTTATATATATAAACATATGGCAATATTGAGAGGCAGGGTCTTCAAGAGGTGATTGAATCATGAGGCTCTACCTTTACGAATGGATTAGTTCTTTCATGGATTCATGGAATAATGGGTTATCATGGAGTGGATATGGTGTTTTTATAAGAAGAGGAAGGCAGAAGTGAGCAAGCCCATGAGCATTCTCAGTCTGCTTGCAGTGTGATGCCCTGTGCTTCCTCAGGACTCTTCAGAGAGTGCCCACCAGCTCACACTTGATGCGGCTCCTCAATATTGAACTTCTCAGCCTCCATAATAGTAAGACATAAATTCCTTTTCTTTATAAATTAACCAGTTATAGGCATTCTGCTATAAATAAGAGAAATTAGATAAATATAAAATAGGACCTGGAAGCAGGCTTCTGATTTGTGTACTGTCACTTGGTAGTCTGTTGACATGAGGTAGGTCGTTTGACTTCTTGGTGCTTCAGTGTCTTGATAAACAAATTGGAGACCATACTAGCACAAAACATGACGGGTGGTCAAAGAACTTAAACTACTTAATGTATGTAAAATTGTTATGATATTGACTGTTTGACGGTAAGATCTATATAAATGCTAAGAAATTTTAATATAAACGAGTCTGATGGTTTTAAATTTGATATGGCAAAAATTGGTGTAGTGAAAGATTTTGAAAGTAACAATTTAAAAATTAAATTATCACTGTCAGAAGACTGAGTTCAAGACATTGGCATCTCTTAGCAAAGTATAAAGACAAAGAGAAATTGGCCCAGTTGTTTCCAGATTAGTGAATACTGGATCAAAAGGCTATTGCCATATATTGCAGTAAATGGATCACGATGCCTCAACAGTTCAATTTTAGAGATGGCATTGCTCAGATATTGTGGGGCAGGTATTAATGTAGTCAAAGTTTTACACTCATAAGTGGTTGTGAGGCTGAGTGATATCTAAAAAGGATACTATTGTGCATTTCATCACTTTAGCTTTTTTAAAAAAATTTCCTATTTGAAATTTTTGTGTACTTTTCAGCAATAAGACAATGTTAGAAAATTCATCTAGATACAAAAAATAATGCCTCTGTAGCATCATTTCCCAACTTTTCATCAAGGGCAGAAGGAGCTATTAAACTAGGTTTAATAGTATGTATTGTCCAGATATTTGCTTCCAAGTACATCTTTTCCAAATAGGATAAAAGATACAATTTGCATTTCAGTAGAGAATAGTATCCAAGCCAAAGGACTTCCTTTTGTTTTTTTTTTTCTCTTGAGACAGTGTCTCACTCTGTCGCCCAGGCTGGAGTGCAGTGGTGTGATCTCAGCTCACTGCAACCTCCACCTCCTGGGTTCAAGCGATTCTCATGCCTTAGGCTCCCAAGTAGTTGAGATTACAGGCGTGTGCCACTACGCCCAGATTATTATTGTAATTTTAGTAGAGATGGGTTTTTGCCTTGTTGGCCAGATTTATATGGCCTATTAGTATTAGGCTGAAAATTTAGTTATTGTGATTATTGTATAAATAGAGGTTTAATTTAGTAGGAGGGTCTTAAGGTTTTAGAAAAATAACATCAATCGTGGGGTAGCTGTTGAGATATTCATGAATAAAATATGATATCCAGGTTCTGACTGGGTTACGTTTAGTCTCTTGTTTTTGGGGTTTGGCAAGAGTACATTTTCCTAGGTTGATAAAGTCAGAGATGCGGGGAGGGGAGTTTGAGGATTTAATCAGAAATAGTTATTGAAAGTGAGTGTGTGTGCCTGAGCGTATGTGTCTGTGATTAATTGCTCTGTCCTTCAAGCATGGATTAACTAACACCATATGGTTATAATGCCAGACCGGAATATTCATTATAAGCTCAGCTTCTACAACTGATTTGGCAGAAGTCAAATCCAAATCCGAGTTTGTCTATAGCAGATTTGGAGGGGGCTAGGCCTTCCACAATGGTGAGTGATAGTATCCCCCAAAGTTAAAAATACCAAATGCATGACTGTGCTCCCGTGACCGCTTAATAAGGTGATAGTTACTAGTCCATCGAGATTTCTTATTTAAGGGGAACGCGCGGGCGATCTTAGTTTTATGGCCCTAAAGTAACAACCAGATGTCAGATATAGTTTCAAGGTAGTCACCCCTAAGTGGTTTGGGCCCTGAGCGAGTAGTGGGATGATGATTTCTGGGAGGTTGGTAGACTAAGAGACCAAAATTTGGTAGGACATATCCATGTGGACGGGAGGGTTTTTGATTGAAATGTACTGTGTCTGATGAACAAACGTATGCACTATTTAATGTCAAGAATTTCTAGTGCAAGTCAATATTCTTGTGGACTAGGTTTTTATTGTATAGTTAATAATAGTAGCTGTACTACAGTTGATTAAGGGATTTTTAATACATGCTTATATGCATGTGGATAAAATTTAGAATGTACTTTTGTATGCAAATGTACTACGTACGAATAAGCAATTATAGTACCATATATAATCAATGGGGATTAGCAATAATGCACAAAATACATAAAAGCACTGATGTGTTAGTGCTAGTTGATTAATACTGACATGGCAGTTAAAGCATATGGTGAGAAAAGTTCAGGGAGTAGTTTAATTAAAATTTCAGCTTTGGATGTTGATGGTGAAGTGAGAATGCTTTTTCCCTGAGCTGCCCTGTGGAGGGGATTCTCCATTTCTGGTTTACAAGACCAGAGTACTGAATTATACTACAAAGACATTTTCAATTAAGTAGTTTGTTTTCAACTAGGGGAGTGAATGGTATAAGGGCGAGCATAGTAGAGATGAATATAATAGATGCAGTCTGTCCAATGGTAATAAAAGGGTATTCGGCTGACTGTCCTGTGATTCATGTGAGTGTAAACAGGTCAACCACTAAGATTCAGAATAGGCATTGACTTAATGGCCAGAATATTATGTTTTGTTGTTTAGATATGTAAAGTATGGGAATAATTGCTAGGATAAGAATGAAGAATACCAGGGCTTAGAACGCCTCCTAGTTTGTCAGGAGTGAATCATAAGACTGCACAGGCAAACAGAAAGTATCTCTCTGGTTTAATGTGGGGTAGGGTATTGAGAGGGTTGGCTAAAGTGTAATTATCTAGATAGCTCAGGGGGTCAGGGGAAAATAGTACAAGAGTTATTAGAAGGAGGAGGAGAAAAATTAATCCTAGAATGTCTTTGATAGTTTCCATCCATAGTAAGGATGGAAAATGATTTTGTTGGTGTCTGATGAAGCCCTGAAGGGTTGTTAGATCTTGTTTCATGTAGGAATAAAAGGTGAACAGTTGCTAGAGCTCCAAAGATGAAATGAAAGGTGAAAAATTGTGTGAGGGTGGCGTTGTCAACTGAGAATCCACCTCAGATCCATTGTACAAGGTCAGATCCAATGTATGGGATAGCTGATAGTAGATTTGTAACTCAATATTAAATGTTGAATGACATCCAATATTAAATATCAGAATGACATTTGGCCTCATGGGAGCACGTAGCCTGTGAATGCTGCTGCTATAATTGTGAGTAGGAGGATAATACCAATATTTCAGATTTCTAGGAATATAAATGACCAACATGTAGGAAGAGGCAGATGAAGAATATTGAAGTACCATTAGCATGAAAATAGCTGACCATTCAGCTGTAGTTTACATCTCCCTGATATAAGTAACTGAAGAGAAGGCAGTTAAGGTGTCTGATGTATAGTGCATGGCCAAGAATAATCCTATAATGATCTGTAGAATTAGGCAGGCACCAAGAAATGAGCCAAAATTCCACCATGTAGAAATGTTAGATAGTGTGGGTAGGTCAATGAATGAATAGTTAATAATTTTTATTAACGTGTATGTTTTGTGGGTGTTGGTCATTAGTGTTCTTATAGTTGAAATACAAGTAATGATTTTTCTTATCATTAGTCATCGTTATAATTCATGTGGGAATAATGGAATATGCTTTATTTGTATTGAGTATTCTCTTGATTACAGGATTTGTAGGTTTTTCTTCAAAGCCTTCTCCTATTTATGGAGGTCTAGGGCTAAATATTAGTAGCATTGTGGGTTGCGGTATTGTGTTGAATTTTGGTGGGGATTTCGTGGGGTTAATAGTTTATTTATTTATTTTTTGGGTGGTATGATGGTTGTTTTTGGTTGTACTGTGGCGATACCTATGGAAGAATACCCTGAAACATGAGGATCAAGTATTGACATTTGAGGGACTTTATTATTAGGATTATTCATAGTGCTGGTTTGGTGAATAGTTGAGTACCATGGGGTAGTAATCATGACTGACATTAATAGCGTAGAGAGTTGAATGATTTTTGAGAGTGAGGAAGCAGCTTTATTACATGAGAATTCTGTAGGTTTGGCTGCCTTACACAGTTATGGGTGTTGATTAGTGGTAGTTGCTGGTTGATCATTATTTGTTAGTATTTGTGTAGCAATTGAAATTACATGGGGTAATGGATCAGATAATTAATAGTAGGGTTAGAATGGGTGGGATAAAAAAGAGAGGAAGTAGAGTTTAATTCGGCCTTTTTGAATAGATATGGTAATGGAGGCTGAAATTTGAGTTTGTGAAATGGTTTTTGGCGTAGACTTTTCTAGTCAAATTAGATCTAGTAGAAGTGAAGCCCGACTTTGGCTTATGGAAAGGCTGGAGTTGGGAGTTGAATGGTGAATTGCGGCCAGATAAAATCCTTGTGTGTTTAAAGAAGTTGAATGTCTGTGATGGGTGCTTTAGTTTGAGGTTATTATGAGGAAGTTCTGCTCCATTGCTGGTAAGAGGCCCAAAGTGCTCACGCCTAGGGCTGTCAGCTTTAGATGGAGTGGTGTAGCTGTTGTGGGGGGAGAAGTGTGAAGCAGGAATAATAGTGTTGGCGATGAGGAATCCAGTGAAGATACTGCTGATTGTCAGGCACGTAACTGAGCTAATTAGAAAGGGGTTATTTTTGTCAATGATAATGAGAGTTGTAAAGTGAGGTTGTCCTATCAGAGCGAAGAAAATGATACAGGTACTATACACAGTTGTCAGGGGGTTTAATAAGAGTAATAGAAAGGCCTTAGGTGTTGATGTATGACATGTTTGCAGTTTCGATAATAAGAGTAAAAGAGTAAAAGCCTGTGAGGAAAGGTATACGTGTAAGTGCAAGTTTATCAATAACAGGGGAGGAGGAGGTGAAGGGTAAAGTCTTAAAGAGTCATCCTATTTTTCAGATGTCTTGTTCATCATTGAGGTTATGGATAATGGATCTGGAACATATAAGTAATATGGCTTTGAAAAAGGCATGCGTGCAGATGTGAAGGAAGGCTTGGTGTGGTTGATTAATGCCAATTATGGCTATTATAAAGCTTCCTGGCTTGAGGTAGAAAATGATACAATTTTTTTGGATAACATTTTGTGTTAGAGCATAGGTTGCTATAAATAAGGTGGTAATAGTCCCTAGACATAATGCAAAGGTTTGCATTAATAGATTGTTTTCTATTAAAGGGTAGAAGCGCATGAGCAGGAAAACTCCTGCTACAACTATAGTGCTGGAATGGAATAGGGCTGAGATTGGGGTTGGGCCTTCTACAGCTGATGGAAGTCAGGGATGAAGGCCAAATTGAGCTGACTTTCCTGTGGCTGCTAAGAGCAGGCTAATTAACGGAAGGGAGTTGGGGGTAGAATTTAGAATAAAGGCTTGTTGGCAGTCTCATGTGTTGGAGGATAAGAGGAATCATGCTGTGGCTAAAATAAAGCCAATACCACTGATGCAGTTGTACAGGACTGCATGGACGGCTGCTGTATTAGCATCTGCTCAATCATACCATCAACCAATTAGTAAGAAAGACATGATTTCTGGCGGGCTATGGTGGCTTATGCCTGTAATCTCAGCACTTTGGGAGGCCAAGGTGGGTGGATCATGAGGTCAAGAGATCAAGACCATACTGGTCAACATGGTGAAACTGCATCGCTACTAAAAAATACAAAAAATTAGCTGGGCATGGTGGCACATACCTGTAGTCCCAGCTACTGGAGAGGCTGAGGCAGGAGGATCGCTTGAACTCGGGAGGAGGAGGTTACAGTGAGCCAAGATGGCACCACTGCACTCCAGTCTGGTGACAGAACAAGACTCCATCACACACACACACACAAAAAAAGACATAAATCTTACATCTTCCCATCTTATAAAGAGTCGAAAGAGGTTGTTGGCAGTAAACAGAATTAATATTGTGATTAGGAAAATAAGTAAATATTTAAAAAATTGATTAATGTTAGGGTCCGAGTTTATATATCACACTGAGAATTCTACAATAGATCAGATAACAAAAAATGCTACTGGGATAACAGTGGAGAAGTCTAGTTTGAAGCTTAGTGAGAATTTAAGACTGAATTGTTATTCAATGTCAGTTTGAAATAATTATTTCTTGGTCTGTACATATAAACATTGTCGTAGGTATGAAGCTAATGATGAAGGTGCATGTGATGGATATTTTTACATAGTATAAGTATGAATCTTTTTTGCAAGGGTTGCTTAAGGTAATAATAATAATAGGTAAGATTAAGGGGATTATGGCTATTATAATAGTGGAAAAATACTGCTTGTTGCTTTTATTTGGAGTTGCATCAATGTTTTTGGTTCCTAAGACCAATGGATAACTCTAAACCTTTAAAAGCTGAGAAAACCATGTTGTTAGGCATGGGGGCATGAGTGAGCAGTTCTTGCATACTTTCTTGGTAGATAAGAAGTTGCAGGCTTCTATTATTAGATCCACAATCCAGTGTTCTGGTTAAACTATAACTACAGCATGTAAATCCCATAATAATTTTAGGGTTTAAGGATAATAGGAAGATATGTGAAAGATGTGTAAGTATTAATGTGTTTTTTCATGTAAAGGAAGGTTTAATACTGTTCATGTAATATGTAAGTGTTCCTCATCGTGTCATGATTAGCATATACAGGGAGTAAAGGGCTGTAATTTGTTATCCTGGCCTCAAGTGATCTGCTCCCCTTAGCCTCCCATAGTACTGGGATTATAGATATGAGCCACCGTGCTTAGCCTCAAGCCCATGAACTTCTAATACTAAGCTGGAGATCTATCCCTCTGCCCACTGCTATGCAGTTACTGCTTTCTGAAACTGTCAGATAATATGGGAAAATTATTCCACAACAATTATCATTCCAAAACTATTTAGATACAAAACCCTCAGAAGCAAATAACCAGATAAATAAAAAAAGACTAATAAAGAGTGTTGTCTGAGAAATATATTTTACTGAGAGGGAAGACAAACATCTGTGCATTAGATAGATACTAAGCATAGAACAGAATTTTAACTAGTGTTGCTCCTAATCTGTATGTAGACACAGCAGTTGTAGATCTAAGAGATTGTGTCAATACACTAAGTGTTAAGAGAGAAATTTGCATTTGATCTTTCAAAACACGTATTCTTTAAAAATCACAACTCAGTCAAAAATGAGTAAAGTTACTGCATGAGGGTTATTACTGCAAAGAAGAATGGAAGATTAGTTTAGCTAAAAAAGAACTCTCTTTGAAAAGGTCTACCAAAAACAAAATATTGACAGTGACTTAAAACGTATCTACTTTCCTTCTTTAGTTGAGTCACAGGTAAATTGATGCTCAATATAGCATTACTTTGTTTTATGTATAAAATATTTCATAACAAATATTTATTATTTCCTTCTGATAGATGAAAAGAATGCTGAACATGCAGAGAAAATACATAAGTCTTTCTATAATTTCATTTTTAATAATAAATCTTGCTGGAGAATAAAGACAAAATATCAGATTAAAAAAAATTTCAATGCATATTATATATTATATATAATGCATATTCTCAATCATATGTATTATGGCTAAATATATATAAATACAATTGAAGTAAAAATTAAAACATAACATTTTCAAAGTAACAACAGAAAACTAATGTAAGAGGACAGACAACGTTAGACAATCAGTGGGCCGGGTGGTAGCTCATGCCTGTAATCCCAGAACTTTGGGAAGCTGAGGTAGGCAGATTGCTTGAGCTCAGGAGTTGGAGACCAGCCGGTGAAACATGGTGCGACCCCTCATATCTATAAAAAAATGCAAAACTGCTGGCCATGGTAGCAAAGGCCTGTAGTCCCAGGTACTCAGGAAACTGAGGTGAGAGGATGGCTTCAGTCTGAGAGCTCAGGGCTGCAGCAGTGAACTATGATGGTGCTGCTGTACTCTAGCCTGGGTGACAAAGGGAGGACCTGTCTCAAAAAAAAAAAATGTATGCAATTGAAATGAATAGAATAGGTGATAAGTGTAGTCAAGGTCATACTTGTTGAAATCAAAGTAAAAATTAATGAAATCTCAAAATCGACATTGAAGTGAGTAAAAATATAGTACGATGGAAAAATCTAAATCAGTAATTTTAATGTTAAAAAATATCACCCGAAGCAGTAATATAAAAACTATTAGGAAAATCCTGATTTACATGAGGAAAGACAAACAGAAAAAAAGAAAAAAGGAAAAAAGCTTTATGCACATATACATACATACATATATATATATATAAATAGGTTTGGAAATATGTTTATGTATATATCAGTAGATGTAGATAAAGATAGATATAGATAAAGGTAGATAAACATAGGTATGTAAATATATATTCATATATATATAAACTATAACTATATATACCTATATGGAAAGAGATTTTTTGTTTTTTTCTCTTTTTTCCTTCCTTACAGATGTATGTAGGCTTAAAAATATAGTTTTAGATACAGATATATACATACAGATCTAAATATATATGTCTAACTACTAAATTAGTGGGAAAAATGTTTATCTCAGAGAATATGCCCTATGTATTTCAGAAGAAATAAGTATTTATATATAAAAACCAAATTAGCAATGGAGTAAGGCATAAGGGTGTCTGTGTGTGTGTGTGTGTGTGTGTGTGTGTGTGTATGTGTTGTCGTTGTGTATGTGTACTGTTTTTCTTGCTACCAAAAGCAGCCATCATAAAGAAAGTGATCCATTTGGTTACATAAATATGAGTAATTTATGTTATGTTAGTAAATGACAAACCTAAAAATGAATAATATTTGAGACATACATTGACATAATATATTGTAAAGGGTCATTACATTCTATGTATACATAGCTATAATAAAGGCTTAGAAAAATACAAGAACATCATTATGAGACTGAAACAAGATATTTGTGCCAGATAACTTCTGTTTAATGCTGAAGATCCACACTAATTCCAGCTTCATTCTTTAGGTTTTCTCACCCACTGGCTGCAGACAAAATGTAACCTATATGAACAATGAACACCGGAAGAAGACAGGAAGGAGGAGAGTAGGTTATTAGTCTCCTGTCTCCTTCCCCTGAGCTCACCCGGGGACAGCTGAACTTAAGGTTATATGTCCAGTAGCTGTCCTCTCCACTCAGCTTCCAGTTTCTGGGTGCTGGTGACGAGTTTCTTTCCTTGTCACTTCTTGCCAGTGTTGACAAAGGCTCTTCTTGCTTTTAGTAGTCCACACATTTTGGACAATCCTTTCTCACTCCCTTAAACGTGGTCTGTGCTTTTGTAAAGATCATCTTTATTAAATTTCATTTAGGGCAAGCCATCTGTTTTTGTCTGGGACATTGACAAGAATAGATTTGAAAATGCAGAAAACATAAAAAATAAAAGTTCCACTTAATTAGTAGTCAGATAGTCAAATATTGTAAATTAAAGTACTTATGCATTATTTCACCCTTAAGTGTTACATATAATAAAAAGTTTTATGTTAGCTAGTGTTGCTGATAAATCAAGGAAATCTTAGGCTGGTAGGAATGTAAATTGTAAATTATTTTTAGTATAATTTTGGCAATACTTTTCAAGATATTTAAGTATATGGTAAATATTGACCCAGAAACTCTACAATCAGTACAAAATGCTGATTGTGTTAGAGCTATCAGATAATCGAAAGAACATTTATTTTACCACTATCATTCAATAATAACCATTTTAAATGTTTTAACATACTAGTCACAATATTAAGCTGGAAATAACCTAAACAGTTGATGGTAACATACATTTGCTGTATTAATATGATATATTAAGCAGTTAAAAACCTAACTGTAAGACGTATTGATTAGTATGGAAATGTATTATAAATTACTGCAGTATGAAAAATTAAGTTGCACAATGGCACACACACGCACATATAGTATGACATTTGTCTAATGAGAACACAAATAGATGGAAAAGAAGACTAAAACACATAAGAAGGAGAATTAAAAAGTAGTTATGCTAGGGAAAAGTGACTGGGTAATTTTCCCCCTCATGGGGCTTTCCTGTGTGTATTTTTTTTTTATGTTTTCAATATTGATCATATGTTAAATTGCAGTTTTAAAATGCTTCAAAAATTTCCACTTTTTTTAAAAATTATATTTTAAGTACTGGTATATATGTGTAGAATGTACAATTCAGTTACATAGGTAAACACGTGCCATGGTGGTAGGCTGCACCCATCAACTCATCATCTATATCAGGTATTTCTCCTAATGTTCTCCCTCCCCAAGTACCCCACCCCACACCCCACAACAGGCTGAAGTATGTGATGTTATCCTCCCTGTGTCCATGTGTTCTTATTGTTCAACTCCCACTTATGAGTGAGAACATGCAGTGCTTGGTTTTCTGTTCCTGTGTTAGTTTTCTGAGAATGATGGTTTCTAATTTCATCCATGTTCGTGCAAAGGACATCAGCTCATCATTTTTTATGGCTGCCTAGTATTACATGCTGTATATGTGCCACATTTTCTTTATCCAGTCTATCATTGATGTGCATTTGGATTGATTCCAAGTCTTTGTTATTGTGAACAGTGCTGCAATTAACATACGTGTACATGTGTCTTTATAGTAGAATGCTTTATAATCCTTTGGGTTTACACCCATTAATGGGGTTGCTGGGTCAAATGGTATATCTAGTTCTAGATCCTTGAGGAATCACTACACTGTCTTCAACAATGGTTGCCCTAATTTACACCCCCACCAACAGTGTACATGTGTTCCTATTTCTCCATATCCTCTCCAGCATGTTTCCTGACTTTTTAGTGGTATCTCATTGTGGTTTTGATTTGCATTTTTCTAATGACCAGTGATGATGAGCTTGTTTTTTTTCATATGTTTGTTGGCCACATAAATGTCTTCTTTTCAGAAGTGTCTGTTCATATCCTTTGACCACTTTTTGATGGTGTTGTTTTGTTTTTTTCTCATAAATTTGTTTAAGTTATTTGTAGATTCTGGATATTAGCCCTTTGTCAGATGGATAGATTGCAAAAATTTTCTCCCATTCTACAGGTTGCCTGTTCACTCTGATGGTAGTTTCTTTTGCTGTGCAGAAGCTCTTTAGTTTAATTAGATCCCATTTGTCAATTTTGGCTTTTTTCTCATTGTTTTCGGTTTAAGTCATAAAGTCTTTGCCCATGCCTATGTCCTGAATGGTATTGCCTAGGATTTCTTTTAGGGTTTTTATGGTTTTAGGTCTTATGTTTAAGTCATTAATCCATCAAGAGTTAATTTTTGTATAATGTGTAAGGAAGGGGTCTAACACAATCAAGTCGGCTTCATCCCTGGGATGCAAGTCTGTTTCAACATGAGCAAATCTACAAATTTAATCCATCACATAAACAGAACCAATGACAAAATACACAATTATCTCAATAGATGCAGAAAAATGCTTCCATAGAATTCAACACCCCTTCACACTAAAAACCCTCAATAAACTATGTATTGATGGAATGTATCTTAAAATAATAAGAGCTATTTGTGACAAACCCATAGCCAATATCATACTGAGTGGGCAAAAGCTGGAAGCATTCCCTTTGAAAACCAGAACAAGACAAGGATGCTCTCTCACACTACTCCTCTTCAACATAGTATTGTAAGTTCTGGCCAGGAAAATCAGAGAAGAGAAAGAAATAAATGGTATTCAAATAGGAAAAGAGGAAGTCAAACTGTTTCTGTTTGCAGATGACATGATTGTATATTTAGAAGACCACATCGTCTCAGGCTAAAATCTCCTTAAGCTAATAAGCAACTTCAGCAAAGTCTCAGGATATGGAATCAATTTGCAAAAATCACAAGCATTCCTATACACCAATAATAGAAAAGCAGAGAACCAAATTATGAGTAGATGTACATTTACAATTGCAAAAAAGAGAATAAAATGCTTTGGAATACAACTTACAAGGCACATGAAGAACCTGTTTAAGGGAAATTACAAACCACTGCTCAAGGAAATAAGAGAGGACACAAACAGATGGGAAAACATTCCATGCTCATGGATAGGAAGAGTCAATATTGTGAAAATGGCTATACTGCCCAAAGTAATTTATAGATTCAATGCTTTCCTCATCAAGCTACCACTGACGTTCATCACAGAGTTAAAAAAAAAACAAACTACTTTAAATTTCATATGGAACCAAAAAAGAGCCCTTATAACCAGGACTATCCTAAGCAAAAAGAACAAACCTGGAGGCATCACACTACCTAACTTCAAAATATACTACAATGTTACAGTAACCAAAGCAGCATGCTGTTGGTACCAAAACAGATATATAGACCAATGGAACAGAACAGAGGCCTCAGAAATAATATTGCACATCTAAAACCATCTGATCTTTGACAAACCTGACAAAAACAAGCAAGAGGAAAAGGATTCCCTATTTAATAAATGGTGTTGGGAAAACTGGCTAGCCATATGCAGAAAACTGTTTATATCTTTTAATACAGAATCCTTCTAAGACTTAATGAGAATGAAATCATGAAAATGCAAATTTGTCATTGCACCATGCTTTTAATAAATTCACCATTTGGAAGACATCTAAATGTTCACAACTAGGGTGAATAAACTACAGTATAAATATCTACAGAATTGAATAAAACATACATTTTTATATTTACATAAAATTACACGGATTATATAAATGTATGTTAAAATGTTTTGTATGATTATTTAGGGGTGAGGTGGATTTATGGATCAAAAGAGCAAGAGGTGGAGAAACAGATACCAGGATATTTAGCAATACATGAATACATGGTGCAAAAATAATAGATAATGTTCTACTGTCTCACATGTATATGCTAAGCTTTCTATAGTTAACATAGATGGATTTTGGTAATAAAAATTACTATATGAAGATTTACTAGTTACATGAAGCACTCACAACCAATAATAAGTCAAAGAAATAAGTATGAGAGAGACTAAGCAGACAAACCACAGTTAGAAATCTAACCTCAGTGTGAGATTGAGGTTAAAATGACTGTTGAAATGGTGGAAACAAACAAAGAATTGAGAAAAAATGAACAGGTTTGAGTACAAAACAAGGTATTATAAAATGACTGGGTTATACTTGAGCACAGGGAATTCAGGTGTAAGTCGAGTGATTGGAAAGGCAGGTAAAACTTAGTTTTGTGGAATTGACAAATATTTATCACCCATATCTTGGATGTTGAAATGAAATCCTTTGGCAGCATTCTGATAATTTTCAATTTCTTATCAATAATCCAGTGGAGGTTCACATCATGTAAAAATCTGCTTTCAAGATATCATTTCTTAAGTAATTAAGCTGTATAAGATAGAATTAGACATGCATGTAATATGATTTTATCCCTGAGTACTATGAGTCACTCAGACAATAGTAGTTATTCAATAAACAAATGAATAAATTAATATATTCATTATTCAACAGATAATAATGTTTTTTGTTTATGTGACCAGTGTTCATATAGCTACAGAATTTTGCTCCCACAGTGGGAAATTATATCAAAACTATGTCTTAAAGTTAAGTGGTTTTAAAAATATATTTCAGAAATCACAGGATGTCCTTAAAAATTGTTTAAAATTTCTAGACCATTGTGTACAAACTGATGACCATTATATGGAAAATTAAGAACACATACAATTTTAAATCTCTTTAGTGAAATTGCCAGCTCAATTTATGATTTATTTCACATTTTCCCAAATGATCTCAAAATTTCCTTCAGTAAAGATTTTATAAGCTGATTTAGATAGCTAAATGTCATATGTAATGCGTTACTTGACGATTCCTTTGAAAATCTTACCATTTCTTAAAAGTACAAAATCTTCAGTGACACTTTTCTCTATACCTTATGCTTAGTCTTGCACACCCCGAAAAGGTCATTTTCTTTTTATTTAACCTAAGATTGAATTAGCAGTTGCATTTTATTTGCAAACTGTGAGACCAAAGAGAATTAATCTTTTTACTATAAAATTAAGGACTGCCAACACTGGTTGGTAATATTGTTTTAGGTTTTTAAGTGCAAGATTATTTTACTTAAGAAAAATCAGAAATGGCCCTAGAGTGTAACCTTCTTAATCTGAGTACTGCACTATCTGCCTAGAACTATCATTTACATTTTTAATTCCTTCCAGATCAAATTTTTTTGATATAATGCATCAAAGTTGATACTGAAGGAAATGTTTCATAAATCACACACAAAATCTATTGTAAACTTATTATCATTTCAGATAAATCACAAAATTTTCTACAAAGTGAATTAAATTTATAATAAATGGTCTATGTGCTGTAAGTGACTCAATGACATAAATTTAAAGTTTTAAAATCTTTAAGTCTAATGGACAACTGTCATTAAAGTGAATAATGAGCAGTTTCAAAGTATTAGCATCATCTAAAAGTGGCTTAAATATTCAAATTATGCCGGTGCCCCACAAATAATCTATGGAAGATACAATTAAAATCTGTATGTCCACTTCGGGTGTTTTGTGTGTGTGTGTGTGTGTGTATGTATGTGTGTATCTGACAGGTATGTCTTTATTTTTGATTGAATATGAGGGAGTGATTTAAGAGTTGAAACTCAACCCTTGGCATAGAATGACAATCACCTGTTCATACTCTCAGGCTTCACCCATAGAGGCAAACTGAGGCAAGAACAGAAAGGCTAGAGCTGAGGGACACCCTGCTAGTGATACATTATACTCCCTTAAAAAAAAGTCTGCCTGTAATGCCATCAATTGTAAAGTTATTAGGAAATAAAGTTATAAAGTTATAAAGGAAAAATGTGACTCATATATTTTAGGTAATCAAATGGAATTATCTACTATTTCATTATATTTATCTGTTAGTCATTTGGTGCTTATAATAAACAAAATATATTTGTCATATATATATATGGATGTGTCTAACCTATCCAATGTGTAATGTTTCATATTTTAAATGTTTACGATAATCTTATTTACTATTTCGTGTTTTTTATTTGCTGACATAGAAGCAGAATCAGAAGCATGGCTTATATAGCAGCAGCAGGGGAGAGTAACTATTCTTGGTTCCCAATATCATCTATGTAATTGGTGGTAAATTCCTGTCCTTCACAATTAAAATTTTCCAGCTCACAGATATGTTTAAAGCATTTACTAAAAGGACTTTTTTTTGTTCAAATCCAAAATAATCTCATATTTCAATGATGCCATCCACAGTTTATGAATGATGGAATCCAATTTATATAGAAATTTGTCATCAGCGTCATTATCAAGACCAGCTTAAACAGAGAAAAACGCCAAAATCAGTGCTTTTGCAAAATAAGCCGTTTACTGCGGTAAGCTTATCAACCATCATGCACGTGAAGGATCCAGGCTCCACACTTCTTCATATTACCGTCTTCTGACATGTAGATTCCAAGGTCTCCATGGATTGAAAGGGAAGGAGGTAGGAGGCACACTAGATCTTAATAGCCTTAACACAGTGATATGCCTTCCCTTTGCTTGCTGTCCTTTAGCAAGAACTTAGCCACATGATCGCCAAGTTAATTATAAGAGATAGATTAAATAAAATACATCTACACAAAAACCTAAGGGGTATTTGATAAAAATGAGCCGCTTCTGCAGCTAAGACTAAAAAAGAAAACAGTGACAAATTATAATCAGGAAGAATGACAAAACAATTTTTCAACAAATGTATTTTTACAAAATATTGTCTGAAATTAAATTATTTATATTAAATTTGTTTGTAACTGGAAGGAAAACACTGTTATACTTTATTTCATCCTTTAAGGCTACACGTTTTTCTCACACTTCAACATATCTGAAATCAGAATTGACCTTACAGTCACAAGAGGCTGATGATAGGCATTATGTAATTGTTATTATCTGCTTAAATACACATAAACTTGCATAACAGGTGTCACAATATTGATAAGAAACCTCGGAGTCAATAATTAGGCCCTCTTTTGATAATTTTGATTCTTAAAATTTAAGATATTTTAAGATAATGTTATGTGAAAAATATACATATCAACAATTTGAATTAATCAAAAATTGATTCAAGAGAATTTATCAACAGGAAGATTTTTAGAAATATATTAACTAACTTCATTCATCAGATCTTTCTTAGTCATATCAAGAGTGAAATGTAATTTTAAAAATCTCTAAGAGTGAAATGGATCTTTCAACAAGTATACAGAAATTATATTATTATAAAACATTATTTCATGATTCTTTTGGATGTATCTATGTTTCCTTCACTCATGATGCCTAAAAAACTGGTTTGTTGTAGAATGACAAATCAGAGATTTGAAGAAATTAATGAAACGATTTTAAATAATTATTATTTCTGTTTAAACGTAATGACAATGAAATGAGTAAAACTAGCTTCTTTTAAGACAAGACTTTAATTTTTTTCATAAAAAGTCATTTATGCATTTGAGCTAGGAGTAAGATACTCCAAAAAGTCATTAGCATGTAGAAATATTAATATTATACCTTATTCAGTAAAATCTTTTATGCATTTATAATTGCCACTTGTTAACAATTTAAAAGCAAATTTCAAAAGTTTTATCATAGGGCAGTGAAAATGGAGTTTTGTTTCCTAAAGACAAGTTAGTATACTGTAGCTAAACAAAATTTTGAAATATAACTTAATGTTCAAATATCTCATTCAATATCACAGATTATATTTTTTAAACAACACAGTTGGCTCAAATCACAAGGGATTTAGTATTATTAATGCCACAAAACTTTCCAGTTAAATAATTTTGTATATATACATACATGTTGATTGATAACCATGAACTCATTCAAAGCACAGGGCATAGCTGAATGATGTCAAGCATTTGGCAACTATGCAGATCAATCACAGTAATACCTCATTGCTCTGGAGACAATGACAGGACTTGATGTTGAATTTGACAGGTTCACTGACATTAGCTCTAATAAGACTGCATTTCATTGCAGTCACACTAGGCTGGACACAGAACTGCTCCCTGCCTGTAGTCCTTGAGGAGAGGATGTGAGTCATGATATCAGGTACTGCACAGACAAGCAATGAGTAGTTACAGCTCAAATTCGATGAAGTCAACATGCTTTATTCCTGCCGTAATCTTCTTTAAATTACGTTCATCCAAAATATCCCACTATTTCAAATAAATAAAAGCAACCCAAAATAGGTTTCCTTAATGGCATTAATTCTATGAGGGAAAAAAGGGATGTGTATATAATTCCCCTGCCCTCATGCAGCTTCAGGAAATATATGTACTGGTCCTCTTTCACACTGACTCTACAGTGTTGGCTTTTATACTCATAACCCCACTGGGAAGCAATACACATACCACAAACCATTCCAGGGAATAGAATTTTATGCTTATATGGATGCCTAAAGATGAGATTGCAAAGCATGGTTCCTAAGAAAGCTTGACTCTGAGTTCAGCCTTAACTGATGTGGGGACTGGAAGAAGAGTAATGAAGGGAAGATTGTAAGAGATAGGAAATAAAATGAAGTCATGAGAATATGAAAAGTTATGGTGGGGTATATGTGCAAGAGTTACTTCCTCTGAAAGGAGTTGTTTGTAACCTAAAACTGCAAGTCAGAAAATTAGGGAGTGATAAAATTGGGTCATCATAGTGATAAAAACTATCAAGGCTTTGAAAGGGAGAATAACAAACCTCAGTAATATTTACTACATAGAGTCAACTAATGTTTTAAAGCTGCAGAGTGACATAATAAGATATCCTAAACTGTAGGGAAAATTAACCAGTTAGTGGGTAAGTCAAAAGCCATTTATAAAGGTGACCATTGGAAAGCCAATGTTCCAATCTGCCTCAGAATAAAAGCAAAGGTGCGAGACAATACAATATCAGTAAAAATAGACAGAAAGTGACAGATGTACAAGACATTTCAGAGGATTAGTATGATGTGATGTTTATTTTTATAACAAGTAGAAAGAGCAATATGTCAAGATTTTAAGTTACATTTTAGTATAATAAATAAGATCAGGGCTTGAGAAGTATTGTGTAATGAAATAACACATTTCACATAAAATCTCATTTTTGCTATGACTAAATAGAAATGTATCAAGCAAGTAGAAAGAGTGATACGTTAAAATTTTAACTTACATTTTAGTGTAATAAATAAGAGCAGGGCTTGAGAAGTATTGTATAATGGAAAAACACATTTCACATACAGTCCCATTTTTGTTATGACTAAATAGAAATTATCAAGCTCGTAACCATGATGATAAAGACTGTCCTGTGAAATGTTGAAAAACATTGAAGTCATTTACCCTTGTCTTATTTCCTTCCACTGCATTATATTCAAGATGACAAAACCTTTGCGTGACGATGGCTGTGTGGCTGATTGATGAATGAAAATATAGTGACTCTTCATATTTTGAAAAAAAAAAAGTTCAAGAAGATGGGCTCTTTTTAAATATGTCACAAGAGTCTGCAAGGCTGTGCCACATAGCTTTACTGGATATCAGGTCTCAGTTGATATTTTCTTGCTTCTCACTCATGGTTTTATGGATCAATTTTCCTGAAAATTACAAAAATGAGACTTGCTTTTCTTTGACTTCCCACAGCAAAACTTACCTCACCAGAAGTGGGAGATGTATTGCTTATAATCCCAGTTGCTTTATAGTCGTAAAGAAAATGTTAATAAAACAAGAAACACATTTTTGCCTTGGCAGGTACTCAGGAGAACAAAATTGCTTTTGCTATTAGAAGACTGATTTTTATTTCTTCAGCTCTTCTAAGTGAAATTTTAGGAGAACTCTACAAAAAAATTAACTTTTCAATTCATCTTTCAACATCTTACTGTGCTTTTTATTTATCTGATTTATTTTTATTTGTTACTCATCTATTGGATATTTGGGAATAAATATTTAGTTAAATACATTTTGGCAAGAAAAAACTATACTTGAATACTAGGCATTGCCTGAAGAGGGAATTTATTGATAACTTAAGTCTAATGTAAAGTGAAACAAATGCTGTTAAAAGTAATGTACAGTGATATTGTAAATGCTTATCCCACAATCTTCACTATATGAATTGCCTTAGTTGGTGCTCAACCCACTCCTGGTCCTTTAAGTCAGCCAATCTGCACATAGAAATTATGCCCCCAAAAGATAAACTCCACACATTACTCTAATTTCTGAGTGATCAGAGGACTTCTCTTTTCCATTTAGCAGGTTTATCACAGCCTTGTAAATAGTATGTATGCATTTTCCATCTGGAATCTGATCATTGGCTGTTAACCTAAAATCAATCTCTCCAGCATTGTCTAGCCCCTCTGCTTTTATGTTTCCATGAAGATAGGTACAGAAAAGTAGAACTAGGAGCAAGATTAAGAATATTGTATGTTATTTTTAAGGTCATAATTGCATGCAAAATAATGCTTCCTGAGGAATGCTTAATGTTACCTGAGAGAGAAAGACAGAGAGAAAAGGTTGGGGTGAGCAAAAAGTTAAAGCAATATATACCAGAAACAGAAACAAAATATTTGTCATTAATATGTAAAGAAGGTAGACAACCTAATACATTTTGAAAGCTTGTGCTTAGACATCTCATTATATGAGTATAGATGCTGAAAAATAAAAATCAAGAGTAAAAAATGAAAGAATGGGATAGTATATAATAATATTCAATTAGAATTCACTCCCACTGCAAAAGTAGTATGCCACTTTGCTACTCAAACAAGATGGTATTTAATGGTTTGTTTGTTTACTCAACTCTAATATACTAAGAGGAAAAGCTCTTAGTTAATTTTCTCTTAGTTGGGGTTAAGAATCATGAAGTATTTTTGGAAGCATTTTAAAAAACTTTGAAAATCTTCATAGAAATCAGTGTCCCTTATTATTTCCACCAGCACTTTAATTGTCAGGAGGAGATATCAAGTTCCATTCTAAGTCAATCTCTTGCAAGGGAAATGGAAGTAACACCAATGGGTAGCCCCTAAAAGATTAACTCTGTTTGAGAACAAATAAAGATTTTTCTTCCCTGAATATTTAGACACAGGGAAGAGAGTAAACCTTCAATGGTGCATACCATAAAAAACATAATTATCAGAATCTGCAAGTGAGAAAAAAAAAACAAATGTATTTCCCTAAGATTTCACAATTTGTAATTATTATAGCTGTAATTAAAATATTTTGATGTGAAAGTCACTTTAAACTAAATATTTTCCTTCATCCTCACTCTGAAGATAACCCCTATTCATTAAACAATTTTTAACAGTCACTAGATATACTGTGATTAATCATATATTATCAAAAATTAATAAGAAATAGCAACTATCCCATAGTCTCACAGTCAGACATAAGGTAGATAACCTATTAATAAATATATGGCAGATAAAAGTGACGTGGGACCATGACATTATGAAGGCAGAGAAGTAGAGCAACCAGCAAGGCAGTGGGTGTCCCAAGGAGGCAGAGAAGTTACGCTATATAGCTGAATCACATATTAAAAAAGGAAAAATATTTCTATAGAAATAAATGTATATGTTCATGTCTTACAAAACAATGGGTTTATGATAATTCAACTAATTTATATCTGATAGAGTTTGAAAAATATAATTTGACTTTTTGTTAAGAATGTAAGAACAATTACTCATATAATTTACTCAAATGTAACTAATATTTACTCAGAATTAAATATAAATGTCAAAAGAAAGTGACGAAAAACTAAACAAATCATAGTAAATATTTTTCTCTAAATATATAGTCAATTATTTGTCATAACATTTACTAAAAGTGGGTATTTATTTTAGGAGTTTGCATTTTGTTCTTGTTTATCTTGTGTTGCTCTCTTCTTTGTAGATCAGCTGGTGCTGACATTAATAGGATAACTCTTTCTTATCCTATTGATAAGAATGGAGTAAACCAATTATTGCCACTTTCCAGGTTAACTAGAATATACATAGATATAAGGACAGTGGAATGTTCAGTAAAGATCTAATCAAATTCTGACATTTAGGCCTCTAGGAGACATTCTAGCATTAGCCATTTCCATTAACAACTTTCAGTCATATAATATAGAGATGATGGTAATTATTAAAGTTTATAGCACTAAAATATTCTTTAACAGTGAAAACATAAAATTCGTGTTAAGGTAAATTTATTCTTTTGGTAGCTGAGGAGATAAAATACATCTAATATTATGCTATAAGTTGTACAAATAAATACAAATTTAACAAAATTGTGTAAAAATGAAATATTCATGAAATGGGAATTTCATAAGTTAATACGAAATATATATCTTCTTCTTAAGCATAAAGGAAAACATATTCAAACAAAAAGAGTCCAAATCAGTATGTCCTAATTATACAGTTTATTTGAGCAAAACTTTCTGACAGGCTGGGTCCAAAAGTAATTGGAAAAAAATCGGGATCTCAAAGATTTCCCAGGAAGGAGCAGACAAGGTTAAGCTAGGCGGAGAGAAATACATTAAAACCGGAAAAGTTAATGGATGATATTTATACTTCATGTTGCAGGACTGCACTGATGCCCTTAGTTTATGGAGGTGAGAGGGATGGTTTCACATGCCTGTTCAACTATTATCCCCTAGGTTAGGAGTTAAGGAAACAATAATTATTACATTTTCTTTTTTTTGAGACAGGGTCTCACTATGTCACCCAGGCTAGAATGCAGTGTCAGGTTTTCGGCTCACTGCAACCTCTGCTCCCAGTTTCAAATTATTCTCCTGCCTCAGCCTCCTCAGTAGCCGGAACTACAGGAGTTTGCCACCACAGCTGGCTAATTTTTTGTATTTTTTGGCAGAGATGGGTTTTTGCCATTTTGGTCGGGCTGGTCTTGAACTCCTGACCTCAAGTAATCTGTCTGCCTCAGCCTCCCATTGTGCTGAGATTACAGGTGTGAGCCACCATGCTCAGCCAAGTATATGATTTATACTTTGAAAATTGGCTCTTATTTAAAATGTAGGATGAAGGAATATTTGAGGACAGAAATGGAAAAATTTCAGTCATATTACAATAATTCAGTGACTCTGACCTTCAGTGTTTATACCTGAATAAATGGGTGTTAGAATTCTGTGTGTGTGTGTGTGCGTGTGTGTGTGTGTGTTTAATTTCCTAGTTCCCAAATTCTCATAAGTCCTTAAAATTGTAATTGTGATAGTGATATACACTGTATTTTTTTTTAACAATTATTTATTTCCCAACCTTCCTGTAGATAAAGGACACTTTTTCACATAATTGACAAGAGGCTTGGGTCAAATGTAAGAGATGAGATGTGACCTACGCTGTATTTGAGTAAAAATTTTTACATGTCATTGTCTGGTTTGCCTGTAGCCCATCTGCTCAGATCTTCACCATAAAACATTCTGTCCATAGGCTGGCCCATCCTTCAACCTGAGTCTCTAATGAAAACACGTGGAGATCTCCGCAGATCAGCAGCTGACATACATCTCTAAAATAATATGAGGAAGAAATCATGCTGTTCATGATAGAGTAATGGGACTTGGGGCTGTTTGTTCCTTAAGCAAACGTTGGTAAATGCATGCTATCATATTTTCATATTTCATAAATTTATGTTTATATAACAATACATATGGTAACTAGTATAAATTACTTTTCTTTTTATTACAATTTATTATTTTATTGCTTATTCACTGATTTGTCTTTAATAAAAATTACTATTATGAAATTAAAAAGTTTATTAAATAAAATATTTAAAAATATGAATTATATTAAGAATGAGAGGAAGGCTTAAAGAAAGCCACCTTAGATAACATTAGGGGGAAATTGTACTATAAGATTTTAAAGGTGCTGCTTCCAGCTTTCATTTTTTATTTCTACAAGTCTATTTTTATCAGGATGCATCTTTCTCTCTCTCTAGAAATTCTCTTTAATATAGTGTTAGAGTGGGGTTCTATTAAATGTTCACAGTCAACTTATTTTCATTTCTGTCTCTGAATGCATGTGTGTCTTTTTTGATATACATAATCCAATATGAAACATATTTCCTGAATTTCCACACTATACAAAAATCAGCTAAATTTTGGGAGACTGAGGCGGGCAGATCATGAGGTCAGGAGTTTGAGATCAGCCTGGTCAACATGGTGAAACCCCATCTCTACTGAAAATACAACAATTAGCAGGTCATGGGGGTGTGTGTCTATAATCCCAGCTACTCAGAAGGCTGAGGCAGGAGAATCCCTTGAACCCGGGAGGCAAAAGTTGCAGTGAGTGGAGATCTTGCCACTTCACTTCTGCCTGGGACAGCAGGACTCCATCTCTCTCTCTCTCTTTTTTTTTTTTTTTTTTTTGCCCTTTTTTTCAATTGTACTTTAAGTTCTGGGATACATGTTCAGATCTTGCAGGATTGTTGCATAGGTACACACCTGCCATGGTGGTCTGCTGTCTCCATCCCCTTGTCACCTCCATCAGGAATTTCTCCCAATGTTATCCCTCCCCAATCTCCCGTCCCCCCGCTGTCCCTCACCAACCCCCCAACAGATGCAAGTGTGTGACGTTCCCCTCCCTGTGCCATGTGTTTTCATTGTTCAACACCCACTTATGAGTGAGAACATGCGGTGTTTGGTTTTCTGTTCTTGTGTCTGGAGTGCAGTGGTGCGATCTCGGCTCACTGCGACCTCCGCCTCCAGGGTTCAAGCAATTCTCCTGCCTCAGCCTCCCGAGTAGCTGGGACTACAGGCGGGCATCACCATGCCCAGCTAACTCTTTTGTATGTTTAGTAGAGACGGGGTTTCACCATGTAGGCCAGGATGGTCTCGATCTCTTGACCTCGTGATCCGCTCGCCTCAGCCTCCCAAAATGCTGAGATTACAAGTGTGAAGAAGGTCAATGGTAGTTTGATGGAGATAATATTGAATCTATTCAATACTGCCCATACTGCCCATTTTCGTGATATTGCTTTTTCTTAACCAGGAGCACTGAATGTTTTTCCTTCTGTTTGTGTCCTCTTTTATTTCCTTGAGCAGTAGTTTGTCGTTCTCTTCGAGGAGGTTCTTCACTTCCTTTGTTAGTTGTATTCCTAGGTATTTTATTTTATTTGTAGCAATTGTGATTGGGAGTTCACTCATGATTTGGATGTCTGTCTCTTATTGACGTATAGGCATGCTTTAAAAAAATCAGCTAAATATTTGGATTAAAAAATTAATTTCTCACATATAGGATAGGTAGGTTTGTTCCATAGGTAAATATGTGCCTTCATGGTCTGCCTCACCTATCAAACCATCACCTGCGTATTAAGTACAGCATGCATTAGCTATTTTTCCTAATGCTCTCCCACTCACACTCCCCCAACAGGTCCCACTGTGTTTTGCTCCTCTCCCTGTGTCCATGTGGTCTATCAGTTAAGCTCCCACTTATAAATGAGAAAATGTGGTGTTCAGCTTTCTGTTCCTGCATTAGTTTGCTGACGGTAATGGCTTCTAGCTTCATGAAGGTCCCTGCAAAGGACATGATCTCATTCCTTTCTATGACTGCCTAGCATTCCATGGTGTATATGCACCACATTTTCTTTACCCAGCCTCTCACTGATGGGCATTTGGGTTGATTCTTTGTCTTTGCTATTGTGAATGGTACTGCGATGAACACACACATGCATGTATCTTTATAATCTAATGATTTATACTCCTTTTGGTATATAACCAGTAAAAGGATTGCTGGGTCGAATGTTATCTCTGGTTTTAGATCCTTGAAGAATCACCACACTTTCTTATAAATTACTTCCAAACGTTTGAACTAATTTATATTCCCACCAACGGTGTAAATGTGTTCCTATTTCTCTGCAACCTCTCTAGCATCTATTGTTTCTTGACTTTTTAATAATCGTCATTCTGACTGGCATGAGATGTTATCTTATTGTGATTTTGATTTACATTTCTCTAATGATCAGTGATGTTGAGCTTTTATTCATGTTTGTTGGCCGCATAAATGTCTTCTTTTGAGAGTGTCTGTTCATGTCCTTTGTTCACCTTTTAATGGGGTTGTTTGCTTTTTTCTTGTAAATTTGCTTATATTCCTGACAGATTCTGGATATTAGACCTTTGTCAGATGGATAGAGTCCCAAAATTGTCTCTCATTCTGTAGGTTGTCTGTTCACTCTGATGATAGGTTCTCTTGCTGTGCAGAAGTTCTTTAGATTCCAATTGTCATTTTTTGCTATTGTTGCAATTACTTTTGGTGATTTCATTATAAAATATTTGCCATGTCTATGTCCTGAATGTTTTGCCTAGATTTTCTTCTAAGGTTTTTATAGTTTTGGGTTTTACATTTAAGTCTTTAATCTACCTTGAGTTAATTTTTGTATAAGGCATAATTAAGTGTTCCAGATTCAATTTTCTGCATATGGCTAACCAGTTTTCCCAGAACCATTTATTCAATAAGAAATCCTTTCCCAATTGTTTGTTTTTGTCAGGTTCATTGAACACCAGATGGCTGTAGATGCATGGTCTTATTCTTGAGTTCTCTATTCTGTTCCACTGATCTATGCGCCTGCTTTTCTGCCAGTACCACTTTGTGTTGATAACTGTAGCTGGCAGTATAGTTTAAATTTGGTAGCATGATGCCATCAGCTTTGTTCTTTTTGCTTAGGGTTGTCCTGGCTATAATAGCTCTTTTTTTGATTCCATATGAATTTTAAAATAGTTGTTTCTAATTCTGTGAAGTTAAACATTAATACTACCATGTTAATAGTAGTTTCATGGGAATAACATTGAATCTATAAATTGCTTTGGTCAGTTTGGCCATTTTCATGATACTGATTCTTCTTATCCATGAGCATGGAATGTTTTTTCATCTGTTTGTGTCCCCTCTGATTTCTTGAGCAGTGGTTTGTAGTTCTCTTTGAAGAGGTCCTTCACTTTTCTTGTTAGCTGTGTTCCTAGGTATTTTATTCTCTTTGTGGCAATTATGAATGGGAGTTCCTTCATGATTTGGCTTTCTGCATGTTATTGTTGGTGTATACGAATGCTTGTGACTTCTGCACATTGATTTTGTATCCTGAGACTTGCTGAAGTTGCTTATCAGCTTAAGAAGTTTTGAGCTGAGTCTATGGGATTTTCTAGATATAGGATCATGTTATCTGGAAACAAAGACAATTTGACTTCGTCTTCTGGTGATTTCATTATTTGAATACCCTTTCTTTATTACTCTTGCCTGATTGCCCTGGCCAGAACTTCCAACACTATGTTGAATAGGAGTGGTGAGAGAGGGCATCCTTGTCTTGTGCTGGTTTTCAAGGGGAATGCTTCCAGCTTTTGCCTATTCAGTATGATATTGACTGTCAGTTTGTGATACATGGCTCTTAATATTTTGAGGTATGTCCCTTAAATACCTAGTTTATTGAGAGTTTTTAATATGAAGGAATGGTGAATTTATCAAAGGCCTTTTCTGTGTCTACTGAGACAATCATGTGGTTTTTGTTGTTTATGTGATGAATTCTGTTTATCATGGTGAATAAGCTTTTAGATGTGCTGCTGGGTTCAGTTTGCCAGTATTTTGTGGAGGATGTTTGTATCAGTGTCCATCAGGGATATTGGCCTAAAGTTATCTTCTTTTTGTTGTATCTCTTCCAGGTTTGGTGTCAGGATAAAGCTGACCTCATAAAATGAGTTAGGGAGGAGTCTCTTCTTTTCAATTGTTTGAAATTATTTCAGAACAAATAGTACCAGCTCCTCTTTGTACCTCTAGTAGAAATCAGCTGTAAATCCCTCTGGATGGCGGCTTTTCTATAGTTGGTAGACTATTTATTACTGCCTCAATTTCAGAACATGTTATTGGTCTGTTAAGGGAATCAACTTCTTCCTGGTTCAGTCTTGGGAGGGTGTATTTCTCCAGGAATTTGTTCATTTATTCTAGTATTTTCTAGCATTTGAAGAGAGATATATATATAGTATTCTCTGATGGTTGTTTGTACCTCTGTGGTGTCAGTGGTAGTAACCCCCTTATCATTTCTGATTGTGTTTATTTCAATCTTCTATCTTTTCTTCTTTATTAGTTCAGCTAATGGTCTATTGAATTTTTCAAAATTAAAAAAAAAAAATCCAGCTCCTGGATTTGTTGATTTTTTTTGAAGCATTTTTCCTGTCTATCTCTTTCAGTTCTTCTCAGATCTTGGTTATTTATTGTCTTCTGTTAGCTCTAAGGTTTGTTTGGTCTCAATTTGTGATCTTTCTAGCTTTTTGACATGGACCTTTAGTGTTATAAATTTAGTGCTTAATGCTGTTTTAACTGTGTCCCAGAGATGCTGCATTTGATGACTTGGCTAAGGTAGTGGCTGCCTAATTTCTCCATTTAAGAGATACATTTTTACAGTTGCAATTACTTTTAGTTTGTTAGGTGAAATTATGCTCATAAACATATTTTTCAACTCAACAGTTTTTTATCTACTTATTTTAATGTTCATTGATACTGCTCACTAAACGTGAATATTATAAGTGCCACAATGGTAATTTTTAAAATAATTCTAAAGAATTCTATTCTTTTACATTTCAGAAACTTTATATTTTATTTTTTCATTATTATAACTTTGTATTTTATTTATTTCTTGATTATTATGTATTTCTTAATTATTTTCTTATACTTCTTATATTAAATACATACATTATTCCTTCAGTAACAACCACTTTTCATATTATTTTATTTTATTTATTTATTTTTACATTCTCAGGAAATTTCTGGAAATTGTACTAAATGGAATTTACTTCCTTCTTTATCTAATGTGTTTCCACTGTTAACATCATTATTTTTGTAAGACTCATACGATTTTCTCTTTTCAAAACCTTTTATAACTTCATACTGCTTTTCCTTCATGGTTCCTCTTACACAGATTTAGAGATCCAATGATCATCATACTGTTTGTATATTTTCCTTCATTGTATTGTTTACAGATATATATTCTAATATGTTCTGTTATCAGATAATTAATTTTATAGTAATACTTTTAGTTTTTTCACTTTTTCAAGATCACAGAGTGATTTTATTCTTTAGAACCTCTATATTTCTTCATATGTGTTGTGAAATTTTCTTTATTCAGTTATATTTCAGAAGGAAATGTATATAATCCAGTGTTAACTATTAGTGGATATAGGTCACATCGAATATTTTTGAGTTCCTGTTTAACAATTTCAAACCCAGAAAAAAAATAATGAATGTTTAAATTAAATATACGTATACACCTAAAAGCATGTTAGCATTGTGGAGGACATGAAATAAAGAGGTGATGATTAAGAATGGAGCAATCCTAAGAAATAGATTTCTTCTTGACCAAGAAATTTATTTCAGTTTTATGTTATTATTTGCAGTGAAATCCAAAAGTTATTCTGTTACCGATTATTTCCATTTTCCCCATGAAAGTGCCCCACTTCTTAAACATAATCCCTGGATGGGAATTACAATGTACTACAATCTTCCATGCCAAAAGTATATGTGAGCTGGAAAAAAAATATCCAGCTCTATGTGTGACTTCCTGACTGAACTATTTTATCCTAGCCACTGATGCAGTCCTTATTATTCCATCTTAAAAAAGAAACATTTTCATATTTGAAAACATCAATTAGTCTTACAGACATCATTCTAAGTGAAATATAATCCAATTGCTGATGAAAAACTACTACACAATTCCACTTAAATGAAGTATTTAAAATAGACAAGCTCATACAAGCGTAAAGTAGAATGGTGTTTGCCAGAGGATGGGAGAGAGAGAATTGGGGAAGTTGCTGTTCATGGGTATAAAGTTTCTGTTACACAAATTAAAGTTCTAGAAATCTGCTGCACCACATGTGCTCATGGTGTACAGTATAATTAAATGTTTGTTAAGGGATCAGATCTCATTTTATGTATTTTGTTCAATATAATACAAATAAATTATAGGTCTGGTGAGGTGGCTCATGCCTGTAATCCCAGTACATTAGGAGGCCGAGGTGGGTGGATCACAAGGTCAAGAGATCAAGATCATCCTGGCCAACATGGTGAAACCCTGTCTCTATTAAAAATACAAAAATTAGCTGAGTGTGGTGGTTCGCACCTGTAGTCCGAGCTACTTGGGAGGCTGAGGCAGGAGAATCACTCGAACACTTGAACCTAGAAGGTGGAAGTTGCAGAGACCCGTGATTGCAACACTGCACTCCAGCGTGGTAACAGAGTGAGACTCTGTCCCAAATAATAATGATAATAAATAAATTGTAAAATAAAAACCTGAGAAGAGAAAAATCATAAAATAAAACATTAACAAGAGTAAAGCAAAAGCTTCACAGCAGTAAAAACTTTTGACAAATTAAACTTAGCAGTTTATTTGAGCAAAGGAAAGATTTATGAATTGGGTACCACCTATAACCAGTAAATGTTCAGTGAGATCCACCAAGCAACCTGGGCAGGCAGTATTTATAGACAGAAAATGGAAGTGACACACAAAAATAGCCTGGGTGGTTACACCTTGGTGTTTTTCTTATTTGGACATGTCTAGGCAATTTGCAGTGTGTGATTGGCTGAAAGCTCAGCTGCTATAATTGGCAAAGATTTTCTTACTTTTATAAAAATATACCCACAAGTTAACTTACAGTTTGCTACATGAGGAGTGAGATTTTGATCAAATTTAGTTTAATTTACAAATGGAATGCTGACAAATCATAACTGTAAAGCTATCAGTTAGTGAAATATGCCTAATGTAGTTGAGTTTTTTTTTTCAAAAGGTTTTTCATATGTACTCTGAATGACGGATAACCTTATGTATAACATACTTAATCTTTAAAGTTATTTAATCTGTCACAAGCTTTCTAAAATGTTGCAAATATAAGAGCACATCAAATCAGAGAGAACAATTGAATGAATGATTAACTATGTGAACTTTATAGCACATTTCCACTATTGCATACTTGATTAGATTCTATCCACAAATTTTTCTTAAATAAAAAGAAATGTGAACTTCCTTTCACTCTTAAATTTGAAAATACAGAGATTTGTATCTATATTTACAGAAATCTATTCATAAAATCTTACCCTCTTTGAAAATGGTAAGAAAGTAAATACTTAAAAAAATTATGTGATGTATTAGAAAGTAAATTTAAATTGCATTTACAGCAAAATAAATATAAAATTTAGTAATGTAAAAACATACATTTATTTTATAAGAAATTTTGTTCTGGTCATTCGAAATACCCATAAAAATAATTCCCACAGATATATTTTTCTTCATAAATTTTTGGACTATAATCTGTCATCTGAACCTGATTTTTTTTAATTTAAAATGTATCTGGGAATCTACTTAAAATAATCTAGAAATTAATTTCAGACATACAAAATTATTTTAAAAAGTTTAAATATATTTATTTTCCCTAATTTAGTGGATTTAAGCGTACTTCTTTGTCTTCTGCACTAAATATATTTCGACTTTACCATGTGTTTATTATAAGAAATCTCATTTTTAAAATTTTCTCTTTAAAAAGCCACATCATTTTACATTTTATTTATATCTTTCTCATTGCCTTGTACAAATGTAAAAGTATAGATAATATGGTTGAAAACATAAAAATTTTAAAACAGAATATAGCATGCTTATCAACTTATTAGTTAGGGAATTCAAGAATATGCTATGTCCCATCATTGCCAAATTGCTCTAGGTCTTTTCTAGTACCAAATTTCAGAAAACGGTAAACTGCATTTCTTCTTCAGTTTCAAGGTTCCCAAAGAGAACCAAAATATCTCTCTTTTTCATCTCTTAACTATCACTCTCCATCTCTTTAAGGAAGAGTGGTAGAGGTCTCATAAGATTGTATGGAAAAGTGTGATCAACATATAATGACTTCCTTCTTGTCAGACTGTCTTACACATAGTGGGTCATCTTAGGTAACTTGCTATCTTTAGCTCAGCAATAAGAAGCCAATCTTGACAATTTTTCTAATCCACTCTGATTTTTATCATAACTTTGCTAACTCTACTGTTAGAGTGTGGCCTTTAATTTTAAGGTTTAGAATTTTATGTTTGTACACTTTTACATTAAAAACATAGCAAATAATACTGTACAATTGTATCAAACTTAAATGGTCTGGCATGGGTGAAGATGCATCAGATTCAGAGGGATTGTCTATTAACACATTCCAGTTGAAAAGTCCTAGCCATGTACATACCCTTCCTTATGAACGGTTACAGTGAAAAAGAAAGAAAATTGCGTTTCCTCTAGTATCAATGGGTCCCAACTGAGAGCCTTTATTTAAAGATTTTGCTCATGGAGAAAGCTCAAATACATTAGCCTTGTGGAGTTTATGGATGAAATTAAAAAACAGGGTATGCTAAGGGGGATATGATTTTGTCTTGTAAGTCTTTCAGCTCAGAGGATTATTTAATAAATGGTTCATTTTAATGAGATTGAATACAGGAACAATTCTGGAGCACTATACTGCCTTTTCTGATTCAGGCTTTCTCTTAATAGCATGAAAAAGTTAACACTTGCACTAAGTTTTGCAAAATAAAATATTTACCTAATAATAGATACACTTAAGGGTAATTTGCAAAAAGGCAATTGGCCGGAAAACAGACTCTAACTTAATTTACAACAGAGTATTTCAAGAAGACGTATAATCAGCATGAAAGTAAAAGGCAGGGGTATTAGAAGTAAAATTAGTCCTCTCATATTTATAAATATTCAAAGGAAAAATGCCCTGTCCAGTAGATTTTAAAAGAGGATATACTCACTAGGTATATATTATTGTAAAGATGCAGGTATTCTGTATGTAGTCAGCTGTATGTCACTGAGATTCACAAAATAAAAATGTCCTCTACTCTGAATTCATACTTACCAATAACTTACTGATTAAAACTTAACTTTCTAGATTTCTTAGAGTGGCAATAAAAATGCTTATAATTAAACATGCATGTATCATGATATTTGCATTGATATTTACAAGGTAAAATTTAAATTACGGCATTTTAATCAGTCTTTGTGAGTGTTGGTAATATGAGCTACTTCCTATAAGAATAACCCTCTGTGACTGGGGGTGGAATAATCTTTGCACTTTGGGAGGCAAAGGAGGGCAGATCACTTGAGGTCAAGAGTTTGAGACCAACCTGGCCAAAATGGTGAAACCCCATCTCTACAAAAAATTCAAAAGTTAGCCAGGCATGGTCAGCCCAGCTACTCAGGAGGCTGAGGCAGGAAAAATCACTTGAACCCAGGAGGCAGAGGTTGCAGTGAGTCGAGATCCTGCCACTGCCTGGCAACAGAGGGAGACTCTCTGTCTCAAATAAAAAGAATAATCTAGCTTGGAAACTGACAATTTAACTGGTGGACTGTAGTGACTCCATTTAAAAAATGCCTCCGTAGTTTTCTTAGATCAATTAGCCAGTCTTCTTCAGGTAAACATAATCCTATACCACAACCCCTTTAATCTTTAATACCTACATCTTATAGGAAATAAGCTATTTGAAAATGGTCCTAAAACCTAGAATACTTTATTGAAACATAAGTGAAATATCTTCCAAATACTTTGTTCTTACAGAAGATTGTTACAAACTGACTTATTTGCCTTATTTCCACATGGTTGAAAGAAATTTCATTACACCATGTACACATACATATATGTGTGTATATGTATATATGGACATACAAAATATGTTGCAAGTGGCAGGAAAAGTTGACACTGAAGCATTGACATGAGTTGAGCCTCAGTCCAAGGATATAAGGTTACATGAGCTATTTTAAAGAGAGATTTAATAACGATGGAAGGCACTTCAATTTGAATGTAGTAGTAGTGGGAAGGGAACCTACTGAATGAGAAAGACAAAAGAACGCGAGTACTTTATAGATTTCCTCCTTGACTCACCAGATCTTAGTTGTTAGTTTCTAATTGCTTTTCTCTTAATTTATGTAAACAATTCAGTATGTGAAAGAACACGATTCCTACATTGGATGTAATTTTAGGTGGATTCATATTGTAGCCTAGGTTGATTTTAGACTTTCATTTGTTTTCTGTTCCATCACATTATTCAGTGAGATTATCTGCTGAGAGAATAGCTTGGATACTCATCAAAGAAAAATCTATTGAACTTTTAATTAAAATACTTATCGCTGACCACTGATGATCAAAGAACAATTCCAGATAAGTCTTGGGAGTTTATCCAACTTCATTCTCACATACAAATAGTTATAAAATTTAACTTCTTCACAGGATAACCTGATATCAGATCATGGCTGTGACTTTCATATCTTGCTTCATTCTGACCTGGATTCAAAATCGTTTCTTACTATTTTTAAGTTGTTTTTATTACCTAGCAAATAAGGGTACCCTTCCAGGGTTAGGTAATTTTTGGATTCAAAGTTCTGGTTTTAACTCAGCTTTATCTCTCCTAGAGCTAAAACATCTGGGTTTTTATTTTTTTCTGTTTTTTCCTCAATACTACTTCCTTTCCCTCATCCATTTTTTTAAAATTTTCCTTTTACAAGTACCAACATTTTACAATCAACTTTATCAACATTGGCTGGTTTAAAATCCTAGCTCTTAAATGTCACGGCTTGTAAAACTTGCTTGGAGAAGACCTAGCTCAATAAAATCATATCAGTGTTTAATAAGTCCAACATGACAACGATAAAAATTCAAAGGACAAGTTTTTCCCCACAATAATGTCAGTGCTTTGCTAGCAGGCAAGCAGAGAAGATTGCATTTTACCATGAATTTTCATGTACACGTGGCCCTTGTTTGTTCTGGCAAAATATCATTACAGCTTAAATTACTGTCCCTTCAATTTTAGTAAGAACAGCGGAACAGACTTACCAATGTTTAATTATTCACCTTTGCAGTTAGAGATTTTTGTTTTGCCTGTAGATGGCAGGAGGCTTTCTGGTTACATGTTCTCAGTACCATAGCAGCTGTTTGCTAACACTGATCACTGCTTTTCAGTAGATGTTAGCAAGGGAGAGGGTAGAGAGGAATACGCACAGAGATAATAAGTGTGGTTGTCAAAACATCTGTCATGTATGAAGCAATGTCAATAAGAAAAGTGCTTTATAGTGGTCTCAATGCATAACACACACAATTTTATTCATGCATTATTTTTAGAATTTTTTTTGAGAGCAGAAATGAATTCCTCAAACTAGCTCATCAAATTGGGTGAGTGCAATGCATTCTTATAATCTAATGGAAACTAATATCTTCCCATTATTTTACTTGAAAAATTATATCATGTTAATAGTAGTAATAAAGTTTAGAAATCATACTAGCCTGGGGTCAGTTTGTAATAGAAAAGAAAATAACAACATTAGAAGCTTTGGAATTCTCTTCTCTCCATTGCTTCTCATTTTCCATGTTTCTGCTCTCAGTTCCCTTGACTGTGCTCTTTGGTAGCATTCAATCCCCAGTAATATATATTAATTTATTTAAAATACATTAAAACAATCAAGGGCAGACACTTGGACATCAAATTCTTATTGCTCATTGCAGTACGGAACTATATTGACTGTCATCTATTATTGGTTGTCTTTATTTTCTTACTTTCTGGTGTCTTTTTCTGCCCCTGTTATTGACTTTTCTTTCTCTTTTTCCCTTTAGATGTTTCCTAATGTCCTATCTTTGAGGCTTTTCTTTTTCCCCTACTTCCATTAGTGTTATCATCTGCCTAGCAATTTAACCAATTATCTTTAAGCTGATGAAATACAAATCTACCTGTGTCATTTCCCACCCAAGAAGAATATCAAAATCAGATAGGAGGCTGAGGCTGATTTTGTGAGGGTATCTTATCAGGGTTTGGGTTTGTCTTCTGAATGCAATGAAAATTTATTTTTAAGTGTTTCTTGTGAGCAATGTGTTGATAGACCAAGAGCATTTAACAATTTTAAGGCAGAGCATTTATCAGTAACAGCAGACATCATTTTTGGCGGTTATGGCCTATGTATGCAGAATGATGGCATTTTTAGAGTCGGAAGATAACTAAGAAATCACATAATGTGAATATCTCATTTAAAAATATTTTATCTAAAACTGGTTTAATTTTTTACCTTTGTATATGACATATGTTTTAGTTTGTTTTTCCAGTCTTTCAAAATATTATTTTTTAAGTCGAATAACTTTCCAAGAATATGGAATATGTTCTTGTCAAGAATACGTTGATATAACGAAATTTTCATGGCCATTTTGATCTTTATACCAATTCTCATTTTTCTTATTTTTCATTTCAGAATATTTTCCTGGAACAGTTTAAATATATATGTTTTCTCTAACATTACTGTGTTTGTTTTCTCATTCTGCAATACGTGCATGTTGAATCTCCTTCTTGTGTCTCTCATAGTTAGTATTTTGTTTTTAATCTTTGTCTGACATAATCAACTAGATTATACTACAGTAACTAACCTGAAAATTTCAGCATTTTAAAGAACTTGATTTCCTTATTAAGTTTTAGAATCTTCTATTTAATTTCCCTAGTGGCTTGCCATTATCTTTCCTGAATGCTTCAATTTAGGATTTGAATTATTTAATATACAGGATGCCAATTTTCTAATGAGCGTTGTTTTGTCCTTATTTTTTCTTATAGTATCTTTGTAATCAGTAGAGGATATGCTCTTTCATTATTATTAATAAGAAATTGGGCTAGAATTTTCTGTACCAGCTAATCAAAGGAAGTTACCAAAAATGTAAAGATGAGTCACGAGAGTCTACTAGACTTCACAACAGAAGTCATTGTTTGAAAAACTAGTATTCTAGATAATTGCATGCAATGTTGAAGTGTATTATTTTTTGTCTTGCTAAACACCATCTACGTGGATAAACTCATAAAATTCTCAAAAAAAGATGCTATTAAGTAACTAGAGTCTAAATACTCTGTCACTAAGTAGAGTGTGCTTTTGGACAAACTACATAACTCTATATGTCTCTATTTCATCATTAAATTAAGGGTATCAGTGGAACATAATACTGAGGTCTGTTGTTGAGCCATGATAACAAATGTAAAGACACTAAAATGGCATGCGTGGTTAGCACTCAACAAAGAATTGCTATTTTTCTTATGAGTATGAATGAAACTTACTTTGTTTATTTAATTTTAATGAGTTTGCTTAATATCAAGAAAAGTTATTGGTATGCTACTTTTACTTTCATAATTTGTAAAACACCATTTTTCAGATTTCTAGGTAAGATACTATACCACTGCAAAGGGATGAACCTGAGCATGAGTTGCTGACTGGCTTGTGACTGACCCAGGGTCTTCTTGCCAAATTGTATGACAATAAGCTGGCTAGGCTGTTGGCTTTTCTTTACCTTAAGGGATGTTCAGTAACTGGCCCTTTAGCAAGTAAGAGGGGCGTCACACGAATTTAATCAACATCTCCAGATAGTTCTCTGGCATTTCCCAACCCTTGTCCTAGTAGCTCTGTTTGCTGCCCGTGATTTTTGTTTCTCTAATTCAAGTTTATTCCTATGTTTATGTCATAAAAAATAAACAATTATGTAGGGATCTTCCTCTCTGTTTTGAAATCAGACCCATACTGTGTTCAGCAATATCCAGGTCTAAGCACAACTCTATTTTAATGACTAGCAAGTGACTGCAGGTAGAAATGCTCAATATTCTATTGGTAAGCACCAGACTGCATCAGGTCATGTGTATGAGCTTCCCTTGAGCCCAATAAACAACAATCATCCAAACATGTTTTTTTTTGAAGTTTTATGTTTCTTTATTCAATATTATGTTTGTCTTATTTCATTACTAGTATTTCCAGAAAATGTTAAATTACAAAGTTAATTTGAAAGCAAACTCAGAGTTAATTCACACACAGGCACACGCACACACAGCCTTTTCCAAAAGGTAGCATCTGATTCTGTTAATTCCATGTTTAGGAAATTACTCCACTGTTTGAAATTTTAGTATTTGAATGAAGGAAGACTTGGAAATTGTACTTTCCATTAAGAAACTAGTACATTCTGGGTTCACAATGCAATATACAGAAAATTCTGCTTTCCAGAAGAAAGTAAAAGCTGTAAAATGATCCACTGCCTGTCTATAATCTAAAACAAAGAAAGTAAAAGAAGCTGTAAAACAAAACACTTTAGAACAACGTGTAAATAAAAATTACAAGATTTTATTTATTTACATTGACTACACTTTATATTAAAATAAAATATCTATCGTGTCAGACAATATTTATCTGAATATTAAATTTACTGTTTAAAATAATGTGTTAAAGCAAATAATAGGCTAAAAACGAATAAATTTATTTTAGCTTTAAATACATTTATAGTCTTAAATCCTGTTCTCTGTGCAATTGCTTCCATTATTACTATGATTTTCACCTTGGGCGAACTATTTCAGAAAATATGCCATTGGTTTGGTTATGACACAAAGATATGAACCAGTTTATGAAGTACAGAGATATGGACCCATTTATGGAACACCAAAATGTGCTGTTATTTATTCTATGGTATAAATACATCATAGTGCATAAAAGTTTAGACGTGGAGATAGTCCAAAAATACTTTATTCCTCACTTTCCTCAGCTAGAGTTCCTTCATAATAATCTTATACCAGCAACCTCTTCATTGATCCTATTTTCAAAAGAATGGCAGATATGTTAAGGAAATAAATAAAATATTAACCTTTACTTAAATAATGTATCCAACTATTTCTAATCATTTTTTAAAATTATGATCATATATCTTTTGTTTAAAAATGCTTTAGGGACTCAAAATTTCATAGCAGATTAAGAAAGCATTCTCCTGGCATTCTAGTTATCATATAAAAGTAGAGCATTCCTAATCTGAAGATATGAAATTCAAGATGCTCCCAAATCCAAAGCTGTCTGAGTACCAACATGACATCCCAAGTTGAAAATTACATACAGAACCTCATGTGACAGGTTGTAGTCAAAACTTTATTTCATACACAAAATTATTAAACTTTCATAAAATTATCTTCAGGTTATATGTCTAACAAGAATAGGATACACAAATGAATTTTGTGTTTAGACTTTGGTTTTATATATATATATATATATGTGTGTGTGTGTGTGTGTGTGTGTGTGTGTGTATGTACAGACACACACAAATATTACAAAATCTGAAACACTTCTGTTTTTAAGCATTTCAGATAAGTATCCTTAACTTGTAGTATGTGCCTTTATTCTATTTTTACCTCTCATCCCTAGATATTTTAGCCAAACCAAACTATATACTCATTCTAAACTCACCCTGTAATCTCAACCACCAAAGATTTGTCTGCATGTTTAAGCATCTCTAGAGACTATTTCACTCCCACGTATGGTTTGCCGAATGCTGCCCATTGTTCATATCACAGGTGGAGCCAAAATTTCTACATAAAGTTATTCTGAGCATCCTCAAACAGATATACATTTCTTGGACTGAACATAGTATTTTGCTTCTCTATCATGTTATATGTACACTATAAAAATTACAGAAGAAATTAGATGCCTTGAAAACAAAGCTAGATTTTTCTTACTTTTAAAAATTATAAAATTTATAAAACATAGCATTATAAAATATTGTAAAACATATTCAATAAACATATATTAATTAAATTGAATTTAATTTAAATATAAGCAAAATAAACTATTAATAATTACTGAACTAATTATATATGTCATTATTGCTTTGAAAGGAAAATAAATCTTGGGGTCAGAAAATCACTAATTTAAAGGAAAAAACTGTGGACTGTTTAGGGCAATCCTGCCTCCTATTCTGTTCAAACTCATCCTTCTGCTCACTGAGATAAGTGCATATTTCATTGCCTTCTTTGGAAAAGCTAATCAGAAACTCAAAAGAATGCAACCATTTTCTCTTATCTACTTTTGTTCCAGAAACTCCCTTTCTGGTTTGAGTTGTCCCACTTTTGCTTTGACTTGTCTCACCTTTCTAAACCAAACCAATGTTTGTCTTACATATATTGATTGATGTCTCATGTTTCCCTAAAATGTATAAAATCAAGCTGTGCTCAGACCACCTTGGTCACACATTGTCAGGACCTCTTGAGGCTTTATCCTGCCTGTAAAGGGGGGACATAAACTTCCTGAACTGACTGAGACCTCTCTTAGATATTCAGGCTTCACCCTTTTGACAACCACAAAAGAATTCTGAGTGGAGGTGCCCCTGACCTTTGAGAAATATGTTATTGGTGCTTAGTACCAGCCTGAGCTATCTTTACAACTCACATCAACAGAGCGATTTGCTGAGGCCTGGAGGCACCTCCTCCAGAGAATCCCTGATCTCCCAAAATGTGGTCAAGATCTAAAGTTTATTTTGCTGTACAACTTATTTTCTTGGAGTTTTACTTTCTTCCAACACAAGAAAGGCAAGTTTTCCTGCTTCCATGACGATGGATGGCAGAAAATTACTTTTTGGAGTTTGAACTCATTCTGAACAAGGAAGGCAAGTTTGAGTTGTTTTCCTTCCTTCTAGGATAATAGAGAGCGGTTTTCAGCCTGAAACCCATCCCTAGGTAAGTAACTAAACTGGGGTTTGTCTTGGCTAACATTAAGATTAACAACCATCTATTCCTAATATCCTTTTACCATTGGAGCACTTAGTGATTGTATAAGCGGTGTGATCATTTGTTTTGCTTGACTATTTTTGTTGTTGTTGCTTGTTTGTTTCTGTTTGTTGTTGTTTTAGTCTTTTTCTTATTTGATCTGACCAACTCTATCCACTTCTATACAACTTTTCTGAAGGAAACTTCCAAATTATGGGGAACAAGGTTTCAGAAGTGGCAACATTTTAAAAATAAAAATAAAAATAAAAAATAAAGATGATATGATGCGGGACAGAAAAGAACCAGAAAAGGAAAAAAAAAAAAAGATTTTTTTTCTTTGACTACTTAAGGGGCTTCACTTACATAACAAGGCCAATTTTTGCTAAGCCAATTTTTGCCTGAAAGATCAATGGCTACCACCCCACACTGCAGTTCCATAGCTAAGGTTCTAACTTTTTTTTTTTTTTCACCACAGCAGCTTGGGTTTGATTCCTAATTCAAGCCTTTTCTGGTTTGATATTTGGTACTTCTGAAATGGTAGCAATATGTCCTAGCTGAAATACAGTAATGTGATTTTAAAAGACTATTTTTAAAGGCGCTTAACGGTTAAAAGTCAGCTTAGTTAAATTCTAACATCCAAGATGTGTGTGCGTATGTGTGCGAATGTGTGTGTTTGTATTTAAATAGCCTTCATGTTTTTGTTTTTTTCTTTCCTAGGACCTTGTCTTTTTTGAAAAAAGTTTGTTTTTATTTTCTTCTTGGTTGACTGTATTCTGTTTTCTTCATTTAATTCTGCTGTCTTTCCTTTCTCCTGCACCCTTTGCTGCATAAGGGACCTAAAACAGTTTATAATGGTCTGGGGTTCCTTAAAGTTATGGAGAAGGCATCAGACTACCTTTTGGGAGAAAACTTTTTTTTTTTAACTCCAAGTGTATAAACAGACAAGTTTATTTCAGCTCTTACACTACTGCTTGCTTTTGTATTGTGTTACCTGACTTTTTTTTTTTTTTGTCTAAAATAGTCATTACAACAGAGGTTTCTTGAGTTTTTAAAGAAGAATTTATTTTAGATGGTTGAAAATGTCTTAGTTTAAAAAACAGTTTTTTAATGTGCATTATAAAAGCATCACATTATCTAGCCTAATAATAATTCTCTCTTTTTGGAGTTCCATGTGGTCTCTGCCCAGAGCTCAGAGATGCAGTTAAAAGATTCGTACTTCTATCTAAATAAACTTGATCCCCTTATACAATCCTGTGATAGATTTCTATAATTTTATGTTTGATTTAGCATACAAATTTAATCTCCCTCTTGCACCACCAGACTTTTTCTCTCTATACCGTGGGATGTAAATTTCACTGTCTCATTTATCTGACAAGTGTCAGGGTAGCAAAACAGCTTATCATGAATTTGCAAGTTCAAAATCGGGAAAAAAAAGTTTTATGAATCTGTAACATGTACTTCCATTAGTATGCCTAATACGTCTATGTATTATGTGTTGTATACACAGTGTTTGACTATTAAAAACATACGAAAGAGCTCTAATTGGTTTAAAGAAAAATAGAAGCCCTTAAATAAAACACTTCATCAGAGAAAAAGAAAGATTAGTCAAAAGCATTTTCAAGTTTACATGACTTAAGTAAAATATTTAATAAATAAGCTAGCTTTAAAATTATTGAGAAAGTAACATTACAAATGTCTTAAGAATTTCCAGCACACATTGTGTTTGCATTTATTAATCAAGAGATTCATACTTATCCCTGCCAAATACTTTTAGTGTCAAAATTTGGCATAGTGGTTACAAAAGTATAAACCCAGCCCCAAACAGAACAATCTTCGCTTGTATAATTTTAAATAAATGAGACATTGAAACTGATTTAACAAAAATAGCAAAATCTTGAATTATTTACTAAAATAAACATAACATAGAATCTTGTGGCTTTAGACAGTCTAGTCCCCAGGCAGAAAGGAGGTATGTTTTTGGAAAACACTGCTATCGACTTTGCTTCAAAGCTAAACTGTAAACTAAGTTCCTCTCAGTTACTATAGTTGGTACAAAATCTGAAATAACTAGAATATTTGTGTGAAACGTAAAATTACTTTAATGAAAATGGAATATTCTAACACAAAACATTGAAATGAGGGCAAACTCCACACATTGGAGCACCAAGAGAAAATGAGTCCAATTGGTTAATATATGCTATGGTTTAGCAGTGATATGAGGTTACAGTGTCCCAGGCTGCAAAATTCACATTGTGTGGTTATAAAAGATGCAAATATCATCAGACACAAATCTGAAAACCTCATCCCTTGTGACAGAAGTTTTAGCAGCAGGGTGAAGCAGAGCCAGCTATGGCAAGCAGGTAAGGCCAGCTATTTGGAGAGAAATAGGAGAAAGTTGAAAAGATGCATTTATGAAGACCTTTGAAAGCAAGTATTAACACTATTCACAGAAGTATCTAAAAATAATGAGAAAAAAGATATCAGCAGGCTATCAACCCTAAGAGATCAGATAATGCTTTTCTTCCTGTTTGTAACCCTAGACTGAGCTTAACTGGTAGGAATGAAGTTTGAAATAAATATATTTATATAGCATATGTATTTATTTATCATAAAATATACTAATAACTTTTAAATAGAAACATTGTACAATTGTACATTGTGCATTGTTAGTTCTCACAATTATTTGGATCATGATACATTTATTACAATACATGAATATCTATATACTTTAAAAGTATAACAAAACTGTTTACTTTACAATTATTTGAATTACAAATTCTATTAAAATGTTCCTTTAATACAGGGGTCAATACATTTTTTTCAGTAAAGGCCAGATAACAAATAGTTTAGGCTTTACAGGGTAGTCTTCATGGAAACTATTCAACTTTGCTATAATAGCATGAAACAATGACATAAAATAGAGAAATTAATGTGTGTAACTGTGTTCTAATAGACTTTACTTAAAAATAAACACACATCGATACACAGACACACAAACACACACAATTACAGTAGGTGGAATTTTGTCTCCAGGCTGTAGTTTACAGACGCCTACTTTAACAGGTATGGTATCTCTCAAATCTTGCTTTCTATTGACTTATATATCTTTCATATAAATAGCTCTGAACATTAATTTCTCTACTTATATGAGGTATCGAAAATAATCAAACACATAGAAGCAGGTAATAAAGGGGTAGTCACTAGGGCCTGGAGGTATGAGGAAATGGATAATTGTTTCTCAATTGGTTTAAAATTTTTGTGATGCAAGATGAATTAGTTCTAGTAATCTATGTATAACAAAGTGCATTTCCAAAAACAGAAAAGGCCAACATTTTATCCGTACCTATCTAGCTTTATTTTTTTCTATGTATTTAATGTGGTTTGCAATAACTCTTTTTGATGCACAGATTTAGATTTTCTGATGCCTCATCCACAGCATATACAATTGCTTCTGTGTCTTTAGTCTGTGATTTTGGTCATTTTATTCTGGAATCTTTTTCAGAAAGTACACTCATCTGTTTATCAGCTGTTCTCTGTATCTATCGTCTTCCCTCTTTTTATTTTAACCTTTTTGTAGCTTACCCCTGCATTCTGAATATCTGTACAAACAACAGATTAATTTTCCTACAGTATTAACATTATAATGTGTGGCTACTCATTAATTTCTAATCTTATAATCTTTGTTGAGTGTCTTATCTTTTTTTTGTCATTTTTAATTACTAGAAATAGTTTTGTATTAATGTTGAAGTCATTAAGGCCACTTATTTATTCCCAAGGTGAATATGTTTTCTAAAATATCCTCTCTCCTTGTACAGTTTTTGTATAACAATTTAACTTCAATAAATTTTCAAGAAGATGCAATAAGAAAGGCCTTTCCAAAAACAAGAAAGACAAGCATCTTCTTCCTAATCAATGCTTAGGAATTATTTCTTAAGTAATTGCTTCTTGACTCAAGCAATCCTCCCGCTTCAGCCTCCTGAATATCCAGGAGTAGCTGGCCATAGGTAAGCACCACCAGGCCTGGCTAATTTTAATTTAATTTTGTTGTTGTTGTTGTTGTTGTTGTTTGTTTGTTTAGTAACATTTTATTCCTAAGGAAAATATTTCAAAAGTTTCTGATTGACTTTATAATAAGGGTATTTAATCCATCTTCTATTAATAAGAGCAGGTCTATCTAGAAAAAAAAGTTGAGCCAGAACTGTGTTTGTGGATTCCCTTTGGACTTTACAACATGTACATCCTGTGTGAGTCCTCCAATCAGACATTAATTAGGTCAGATGCCAGATGTAAATTTACATCAGCATCTAGAATCAACACAGCTATGAAGATTGTCAGGGAGCAAGACTTGTCTACACTGTGCCCACTTTATCACTTTTCTTTGCAAGTCCATATATCTTCTTGTTATATCTGGGCACATATTTTTGCTTTCTTATTTTGTACTATCTTTATGCATGTACAAATTGAAACCTTGGCTGACTGAGGCAGTTAGGACAATACACCATTGAATTGGTAATGTTCAAATGATGCAATTAGGGAGATAACTTGGTTGCAGAATCAGCACTTTCCTATATCAAGGAAGACATGTACATCTGCTTTTTGTTAAAAACTCATGTTGAGTTTATTATCACTTTTCATTGCTTTTTTCCCTAGAATCCTTTTTAAATTAATTTTGCATAATTATATACTATTATTTTTATATTAAAACTTTTTATCTAATTATAATTTCCATCTGAGATGGTTTTTTTTGTACAACAGAATGAACCCAACACAATTTATTAAATGACCAATATATCACTAAACTTTTAAAAGCCATCTTTATTAAAATAGGAAAAACATCATGTTAGACAAAAACTTTTTCTTCACAGCTCCTTTTTGAACTGTACATAAATAATATATTTTCATTCAGTTTTGAGAAAAGTACAGGAGTTATTTTGGTGGAATCTCATGAATAATAGATGTCCCAAGTAAAACATTATGAATTAGAGATGAACATCTATTCTGAATTTTGATGTGCATTTCTATTTGTCTATCATGGCATGAGTCCCAAAATTTTTAAGTTAGTCTAGCTTTATAAAGAATTTTAATATCTGGAATTACAAGACCATTCCCCATATTAACTTACTTTAGGACAGATGCTAATTATTTGAATGAAATTTATGTAACGTTGTCAATTCAGGCTGAAATAATTTTGTATTTTGATAGTGAGTTTATTGTACTTAGATATCTATTTGTGAGAATCAGCATATTTGAAAGATTTATGCTTACCTTAAGGGACATTCCCTATCTCCTCATTCAGTTAGTTGAATTTTTGACTATAATTAGAATTTTACATGTTTTTACAGACTCTGCATAGGTTTGTGGGATATTTATACTTAGTTTTTTAAGATGAATAAAATTGAGTCATTGTGTTTTTTAATATTGATTTATTTTAAATCATATTTAGTGGCATAAGCAAACTTCTACCTATATGCTACACAAAATTATATGTAACAAAAGTCACATTTGAATTAATTCCTTTTTAAAACAGATTTTAAGTTATCTTATTACTTTTTCACTAATACTGGGTGTATTAGTCTGTTCTAATGTGACTAATAAAGACATACCCAAGACTGGGTAATTTATAAAGAAAAGAAGTTCAATTGACTGACAGTTCTGCATTGCCGGAGAGGTCTCAGGAAACTTAAAATCATGGCAGAAGGCATCTCTTCATGGGGTGGCAGGATAGAGAATGAATGCTGAGTGGAGGAAGCCCCTTATAAGACCGTCAGATCTCCTGAGAACTCATTCACTATCACAAGAGCTGTATGGGGAAACTGCTCTCATGATTCAATTATCTCTACCTGGTCCCACCCTTGACACATGGGGATTATTACAATTCAAAGTAAGACGTGGGAGAGGACACAAATATAAACCATATCACTGAGAAATACACACTGTACCCTATCATCTTAGGCAAGTTACATGTGTATTAAAATCAAAGCAGAAGACTAGGAAATTATATGTTACTTATTAACAAGTAACCATAAAAAAGAAGATAACTTTGAAACTTCCCTTGAAACTCTTCTCCAGTATAAATTGCACAAATTTCCAATATATTGTAAACAAAATTTCAATATAGTTATTTTATATTATAAACATAAATATCTGATTTTATTCAGTATGAAAAAAGTATAGAAGTCATATTAGTAGAAATATATGAATAAAATATTTACTAAAAAGAGTATGCTAACAATTTGTCTTCAATAAACCAATAAACCAATTGTCTTTAATAAACCAATTGCTGGGTAAGAAAGTTATTTTCTTCAAACAGTATTATGAGATGTAAAGAATATTGAGTTGACTTCAAGGAAATGACATGCTTCTTAATTTTTCTCCTAAAATTGTATGAACTTATTGAGGGAAAGCATCACATACTATTCAGCTTTGTATTTCCAAAATAACATAACGCTAGGTACATATCTGTTCAACTGTGTTTGACAGAATTGATGAAGTGCTTCTCTTCATTTTCATTTCTCCTATTATACAATATTTGAATGAGATAATTCATCTTTCAGATTTCTTTGAGTAGTAAGACCATGTTTCTACATTGCAAAATTAATGTTTTATGGTGATAGTATTTTGAAATCTGTGAGAGTTGTAAAAGTTAACTCATTGGCTGTTTTAAAGGAATCTTATAACAAAAAAAAATTGTCTCCTAATCTCTTCCAACTAAAAAATAACAACGCTCTTATATTTAAAGTTACACAACAGTAAAATCATAAAAGCTAAACATTAACAACTATTTTATAAGAAAAATGATGACAGGACCTTTAAATATATTATCTAGTTTCTTTTATTATGCTCATTTTATAAATGAAAAACACAAAATTCAACAAAATTTTAAAAATAATAAAATTTGCTAATTGCTGCTCAGTAAGGGATAGAAACTGAATTTGAATTAGCCTTTGGTGATTCCATTCTTTATTCTATCGTATGATAAGACCACCTTTCAGAAGCCTTATGAAATTTTCCAAAACAATGAGTTTTTATGTAGGTAACCATCCTTTACAGTTTGTGCTATACATAGCCTCATTGTTATTTATTGATTTTGCCTAGTAGTCCATAGCAGGAAGGAAAAGAGGCATAAGGGGTGAGCTTCCCAGAAGAAGAGCCCTTCATCACAATTATTTAAACCTTATGTAATGGAATGTAAAATGTATTCTCTGGCCTCATTTGAAATTTGATTTGTATCTTGAAAAGACAGAGTAGCTTCAGCTAAATAGAATTTATCTCATGCTTTTATGCTATGAATGCATATTTGCATAAACAGATTTTCTCCCTTCCCACCAGAATTTTGAAAGATTATTATTTGGGGTGTTCCCAAATTTTTCCTCTTAGCATGAGAAATTAGTAGAGGATATTTATATGGTTATCTTCTGCAATGAATGGTCACATGTACATGAATGTATGTGTGCATGTATATTGAAATAAGCTTTCTTTTTCCCAATAAAAGCAACAGAAGAATTCCAGAAATCCTGATGTTAGCAATAATTCATTATAAATAGCTGTATCAAATCCAGTTCATCACAAGAAGTCTGTTTATTCGAATTTAGGATGCTCTCATAGCTGTCAATGAACACATATCTATGGAAAAACAACTTTTATGTGTGAGTTGGTCACTGCAGAGAAAATTGCAAAATTAGTGCACATAGATCAAGCCTAGCATTAACTTTCCTAATCAAACTCATTTTTCAGTAACCAAACCTCCCCATACTTCTTTCTCAGCACCGTGAGTAATTACCTCACAAATAACTCTGCTTTCAGTGGAGTTAAGGTTCAGATGCTAGCTGTCCTCATAGATTAGTTCTCCTAAGTGTTATTCTCTCATTAACTTGATGGTTTTAAATTTCCTTTAGAGTTTCTCAAAATCAAAAATGCTTAAGTTCAACCATGTGCTACCGAAAGGAGTTTCTGGAAAGTGATGCCCAGTCATGGACATGAACTGTTTGTTAAGTAACAGTAAATTACATATGTGAGTATCTTTGTGGTTGATGAGTCTTTATCTGGAGATTTGAGAAAGCTTCTAAGTTTGGCCTGAGCTTGATTATATTTACTCAGCATCACCTCAATAAAGTTACAGATTATGTGTATATATACATATACATATATATGGTAGCAAATAAGTCCATGTGTTTCACTTAACATTGACATGCCTATTTGCCTCATCTTAACATATCTACAACGTCTTTGTCTGAACGTTCTGTACATATTGAGTCTAAGCATGTCAATGGCACAAGCTAGAGTCATAAAATAATTGTATCAACATCTTGCCTTTTCCCTATATATATAGCAATTAATGAATTGGATATATATATACATGGGATTATTCATTTATATATATGGCAATTATTCCTTAGGACAATTAATTGATCCTACACTGGAACCAGATTTCGGGAAAAGGTAAGATATTGATACAATTATTTTATGGGTACATATATATGTAGTTTTTTTTTTTCTTTTTTCAACACCTCTCTAAGCTGCCACCCTTCTGCTGCCCCTTTTCTATACCAAACAGGATATAAGGAAGAAAATTCTGACCAAGGAGAGAATAAGAGGCGAAACAGAAAACTTAGATTCTAATGTGAGTGTCAAGCTATTCTTCTTCTCCTCTCAGACCAGAACCCCAAAGGTAGACAATAGGCTTTCCAAAAAATACAGAATCCAGGAAAATTATGTAGAAAATAGAAGACATGTTAATATTTACTATTGAAAAATTAAAATTACTGTTCCCTTCTTCAGGCCTTCCTCTTTCCTGCTGGTTGGAATGGTTTCTGATGGGTGAAACTCACGCAGCCAACTTTAGCTCTGAGATGACGGCATTAATGGTGAGAATGAGGACAGAAGAGCATGGAAACAGAAGGGCCCTGGCTTCGTGGGCCTTGAAGCTGTCTTGAATCTGTCCTTCCAATCTGGACTAGATTTAATTTGTAAACTCAAGGCAGAAATGCTCTTTAATCTTGTTAAAGACATATTATTTAGAGGTTCTGTCCACATAGAATATGTAGGATATCTCATACATAAAAATTTAAAACAGTGGTAGAGGGAGAAACTAGACAGAACCTTCTGAAGGATGTTTTTTCACATAAATGGATCAGAGTAGCTGCATCTGATATGTCAATGGTGTCAATCAAAGGCCCAGGAAAATGACACTAAGAGAAAAGCCCAGTACCTGCGACACTGGAGGAACAGCAGACCAAACACATCCTCAAACATCCCCTACTAGTGACATTCAATAATAGCAGGGAGACTTCTTTTTTGGTAGGGAAGTGGGGTGGAAACATATTAAGGTCTTATAATTCTCAAAGTAAGGACTAATAAATTGTTAAATTTGGACATTATTACATGCCATGGGATGATAATTTTTTTCTTTTTTGTAAAATGTAATACATTGGGAAATTAACTTCAAAACCCTGCATCTTGGCTTGATTCCTGCAAAGCAGAGCCTAAGGCAAAATTTTATTTTGGGAAGTAGAATCAGTGAAAAGGAAAAGAGAGAAAAGGCAGAGTGAGAACTACAGGCTTTTACATATACTTTAAAGTCAACATGATTTTTGATTTAGATCATCAGCCTGAAAGGCATTCATTCACATCACAAGTGGAAGCAAAAAGGCAAAGCCTGGGAGACATTTTCTACTAGGGAAAAAGATAAGAATGAAACAAGGTATGTATTACATACCATAATTTTTCAGTTTATTTGATCCCTATAAGGCGCTGTGGGTTGAATATTTGTCTCTTCTGAAGCTAAGATTGCAATGTGATCCCCAATATAGCATTAATGAGAGGTGGGGTTTTTAAGAGCTGATTGAGTCATGAAGGCCCTGACTTCATGAACAGATTAATAAATTTCTGAGTTAATAGAATAATGGAATCCTTAATTAATGGGGCTTCACAGGAATGAGACTGGTGGCTTTACAGAAAGAGGAAGAGAAACCTGAGCTAGCTTGTTCAGCTGTGCAATCACATGGTGCCCTGTACTGACTTGGGACTTTGCCAAGCCCCCACCACCAAGTAGCTTCTCACTCCACGAGGCCCCTGAACCTTGGACTGACTCCTCAGCCTTCATAACTGAAGGAAATAAATTCATTTTCTTTATATATTACCTAGTTTCAGGTATTCTGTCACAAACAACATAAATGGACTAAAACATGAAGAGTAGAAGGAGAATATTTTGTTGATGTAGTATATAAATTAAATAGTAGCAAGTCTTAATCTTATTAGTGTATAAAATTAACTTTGTCATCCAAAACAGGTAACTTTAAGCAAAATTTTAAGTTCCAAAGTGTTCAAGGAATGTAATGCTAGGTTTATGTGTAAGCTGTTTTCTTACCAGAAACAACCAATTAAGGATGAAAGTTTTAATAGGGAATCTTGAGAAATATTACAGATTTCATATATCAAGATTTTGTTAAACTATTTTATTTTGATGTGAAAACCCAACTTTTAGAGAGATGAAGAACTCTTTTTGGAGAAGGATTCATATTCCATTTCAGTTTATTAACCAAGACTCAATCCAGGCAGAGACAGACCCTAGAAAGACTGTTTGAATTTGCCATCAACTTGCAAAAGTGTTTGCTTTAGATCCAAGATAAAGTTGAGTAACAGAAATTTTAAAAAATTAAAAAAAAATAAGCAATCCATTTAACATTCCACAGTTTGTAAACTCTGATTTGTACCCATTTAATGTAGAAACTACATCTGGGCTTGCTAAGATTTCAGGCCAAGGAATATCTGCATAATCGACCACTTAAAACGCCTGGAATTGCAGTGAGCTCATTTTGACAGATGGTTATGGAGCTGTTGGAAATGGTTTGCTGAGATGAGTGTGGAATTCCAAAGCACTGCTTATTGCTGAATTCCAATGGATGCTGAAGAGCCCACTTTGGAAAGATAATTTCACAATGATTTTCAAACACTGGGTGGATTTCCAGTAAAATGAAAGGTAAGAGCTTATGAATCTAGCCAGTTATTCTGTGCCATTATATTATAATCCCTACTGGAACTAAGAATAATGAGAAAAGATAAGCAAGAGAGAAAATTTTAAATGTCTTTATCAGACTTGAACAGCCTCAAACAAAACGCAACAGAAATAAGTGCCCTGAAAAACATAAAATGTCAGGAGAGAGATTCCATTTAGTCCCAGATACAGTAAGTCTTGGGGAGGACTGTTAGGTGTTAGCATCTCAGGGAGAAGATCTGAGGAAGTAGGTTTTTTGTCAAATAAAAGTGGTAGCCTGCCATAAGTGAGAGACGAAAGGTTTGTTCATTTGGTTGGTTTTTATTTTGTTTTCATGCATACTTCTCCCAAGAAAAAGAGAAATTTCTATGTCAGCCAGGGCAAATGTCTCTGCTTATTTTAGAAAATGTTGCAGCAATGGCAGGCACCTGATTCCCAGAAGCTGAACTGCCAAATGAACAGCATAAAGACAATAACCTTCGAGGCCATTTGGACTCAAACCCAAGGCTACTATGGCTCTAGCTGAATGTTGGTGTCTTTTAAAACAAGTTTTTGGCAAAATTGAAAGTCTCTAATATTCAGAGTACGTTTATTAAATTTGTACTTGAATCTGGGTGAAAGTTGACTAAAAATCATATTAAATTAGAGTTTTTGATTCTTGGGACACTGACTCAAGGACAATGACATTTAGAAATCCTGGAAAAACAATGTAGAGCTTGTCATGCCAGGCAGTGGCACTCCTACCTCCAGGCTTCATTTTCACTTAGATTATTTGCCATCCACAGAAACCCTAAAATATAGTGGGTGGATGCATTTGTTTCCTGTTGTGGCTGTAAGAAACTACTCCAAATTAAGTGGGTTATAATAGCACAAAATCATTATCTTGCAGTTCTGGAAGTTGGAAGTCTACAGTGTGTTGGCAAAACTGTATTACTTTTGGAGGCTCTAGGGTAGAATCCATTTCCTGGCCTTGCATATCTAGAGGCCATCTGCCTTCCTTGGCTTCTCTCCTTTTATTCCATATGCAAAGACAGCAGCATAGCATTTTCATGAAAAAATATGTATATGCATGAAAAATACATATGTATATACATGAATATATATTATATATATATATATAGAGAGAGAGAGCCCTATCATTCATATCTAAATGATGATTTATCATCTCTGTCATCTACCTATCCCATCATCTTTATCTTTCTATTTATCTATCTATCTATCTATCTATCTATCTATCTATCTATCTAATCTATCATCTATTATGTATCTATCTATCTAATCGATCAATCATCTCTATCAATCATCTGTCACCTCTGCTTTCATTGCCACATATCCTCTCTGACTCTTACATTCCAGCTTCTGCCTTATAAGGAACCTTATGATTGCACTGGGCCCACCTGGGTAATCCAGAATAATATTTCCATCTCAAGATGTTTAATCATATCTCCACAGCTCATTTTTCACTGAAGGTAACAGACTCACAGGTTCCTGAGGATTAGGATGTGGACATTTTTGAGGCCCATTATTTTGTCCATTATTCTGTGAATCACAAAGAGGATACGCAGTTGGCTTCCATTTCAGGAAGTCAAGCAGCCAAGTAGAGACAGTGAAACTACTGTGGTTCCAGCACATGTCTTGAGAGCAGGAAACATAGAGGGGTAGCAGAGTAGTTAAAACGTTCAAGAGTTGTTCTCAGGCATTTAGAAAGTCACTAACTTGTAATACACTTAATCAGGCTGGCAAAAACTCAGCACTAAGGAAAAGCGTAGTGGAATCTGGATCGTCAGTAATTCCTGTTTTAGAAGGTAGAATAATGCTTCCTATCCCAAAGATGTCCATGTCCTAGTTCCAAAAACCTGTGAATATGTTAGCTTTCATGGCAAAGGGGAATTAAGATTTTAGACAGAATCAAGGTTTCTAACAGCTGGCTGAAGACAAAGAGATAACATTCTGATTTTGGGGCCAAAAAATCAGAAGGTTTACGAGTAGAAGAAGGAATCAGAAGAAGAGAGTCTGTAAAGGTGATGTGATGTGAGAAAGATTTGACCCATGGTTACTGTCTTTGAGGTTCAGGAAGGGGCTGCCAGCAAAGGAATACAAGAGAACTCTGAAAGCTGGAAAACAAACATGCATAACGATTCTGATACACAGGTATTGACACAATACGCCCCTTAACAAGCAACAAATGATGTGAATCAGAGTCCATTTAATGGGAGACTAAGAATAAAAGAAAGAGTTCCAAAAAGAAACCCTGTATAGGGCATTTTTCTTATTTCTGAGAAAGCTGTTTAGTTTTCATGGAATCAGAAACTGCACTCAGGGTTTGCATGTGGACAAAATGGTCATTCCATAGCAGACAGCACATTTGCTCTAGAGGCGCTACTGAAAAAACTCTCAATATCATTTCTTTATAAATTTTCCTAGAAATAAGGTTATCAACAAATACAATAACATTTTACTTTGACGTTTACCTCTATGTATGGAAAACTGCACATAAATATTTGCCAAGAATGGCTCCAAAGGTCTAGAATGGACTATTTAGAATCATGGATATTTTTATTTAAAATCAAATATTTCTTTTTATTTGACAAAATACTGTATATGAGAGAGTTTGCTCCTTTATGTCAATTGAATTGAATCTTTCATTCTCTCTCTCCATATACATAGTATATGATATATATATATATATATATATATATATAATATAAATCCCTATACACTAACTCAATAAGTACCATGTTGAATCTTATAAAAGAAGAAATGTGTATCCATGCCTCCAAGGGGAATGAAAATACTATGATAATTTTTATCTTGCTTATTATGGGCCCTACCTTCTAGAAGACTTTCCTGTTTCAATTTCTTTGATTTTTTAAATCATAATCATTTGATTTCTATTTTTTATATAGTAAAATTAAGGAAACTATATTTATATTTGCTGAGTGCATGATCAGTTCAGCTCAAATTAGAAAACTTATTGAGAAGTCTACTGTTTTTAACTTGAACCAGCATGCTTATCTTCTAAAGTGTATATGTAAGGTACATGTGTAGGCTTTGGTTAGGTAATATGGCTATATTAAATTATGCTCCAAGGACAAAAATAAGGCCTAGCTATGAGTTCCAGGGTAGTTTCTAATATAACCAAAGCCTAGTTCTAAGTGTTACACCAGTTCCTGGGTGTCAGGGGATGCTTTCCTCTTTCTTATCTTCATATTTAAAAGTTGTTCTGACTTGAAACAATGATTTTAGACTTATAATTAGCTCAGAACTTTGAATCCCTGACTATATTTTATTTTAGTATCTAATATTCTAAAATAAAAGTGAGATTACAGTGAGGGCTTGCATTAATTTGGATCTAAATTATTAGATGTATCATAAAACTAATAAAACTAATTATCAAAAATATGTTATTTTAAATAACTTTATTTTTTCTGGCAGAAGCTTTGAGTACCCTGAGCAAATATGTCTACCTACTGTTCAGATCCTGGAAGAATTTGTCATCTAATTGTCATAGGGTCACCACTTGAGTTTGGCATTGGTTACCCAAGCTTAATACTGTTATTATATATTAGTGTCATTTTTTTTTCCTGTAGTTTAACTATGCTTACCTGCTGAAATTGTTTGGCTGTGTCCCCACCCAAATCTCAACTTAAATTATAGGGACCATAAATCCTATGTGTTGTGGGAAGAACCCAGTGAGAGGTAATTGATTCTTGGGGACAGTTTCCGCCAAACTATTCTTGTGGTAGTGAATAAGTCTCACAAGATCTGATGGTTTTATAAGGCATTTCCCTTTTCACTTGGCTCTAATTCTCTGTTGCCTGCCACCATGTGAGAAGTGCCTTTATTCTTTTGCCATGATTGAGAGGCCTCCCCAGCCACATGAAACTGTGAGTCCATTAAAGCTCTCTTTATTTGTAAATTACTCAGTCTCAGCTATGTCTTTATAAGCAGCATAAAAATGGACTAATACAACTCCTGAAATTTGGTGTTATCTGTAGGCAATTTGGTAGGCAGATGAGTAAACCTGCCCTATTTCCTCTTATTAAGTGTTTCATTTTTTCAGGTTTTTTGGCTATTGATGATAAAACACTCCCCAAAATATAATGGCTTTTGTCAAATTCATATTTTATGCATTATATTTAATGAAATAAAACTCATAAATAGCTTAGTAAATAAAATGAAAACAATTACAAAACTCAGAAAGACCATTATTCATGGGTTAATAAATGATTGTTGCTTAAAGGATCAAGATTCCACAATGTATGGGAATTTTTCCAAATATTTCTATTCTAATCATGGAATATATTCTCTCCATCAAGTCAAAATTCTCAGCAAGAAAAGGTAAAAAGTTAATTTGTTCAATGTGATTTGGCAAGGCACACGCTTCTTTTCTAGACCTAACCTCTAAAAATTTTACTTTTGTAGCCTTTATTTTCAACTGAGTTATCCTGAATTAAGGAATGCTTCTCTCTTCACATACACTATTGCAGATATACATATATGACTAATGTGTGTGTTTGCCACTCTTCATAAAAAAATCAATTGACAGAATACAAAGTCTTGTGAGTTAAAACGAAGAAATTGTATATGTCAAATACACACACACACACACGCACACACATACACACACACACACACAGATATATGGAAAAAGTATTAAAATGCTAGTGAATAAACCATAATAAAACAACTTCCAAAGTTGATTGTCAACTACAATTTATTACATAGATTTGAAAAGATTATTTACATTTTTCTTCAAAATGTTTATCAGATATAAGATAAAATAACAAAATTACTCCTAGAATTACATAGTTGTGCAAAAGGCTTATCAAAGTTTAATTTATGATGAAATTTTATATACAAATATATGTATAATTAAAACCTCTAGCATAGACCAGAATTTTTAATCTAATATCTACTTTATTTATAATCTACTATATACTTAAGTGACATTATTGGCAAGTAATTAGGTATAGAGTGTTAAGCGTGGGATTGGGTAAGAGAGCTTGATTTGATTCTTGTCTATATAACTCATTTCTTGTGAAAATTTGAGTGAATTTCTTATCTATGACTCCTTGTGTGTAGCAATTCTAATGTAGTACCGAGACTATCAGCATCTGCATTACTTGGAATTGCAAATTTACCTGCCCCAGTTTAAGTTTACTAAATTACATTCTCTGAGGTCCTGCAATCCATGTTGTCAAACACCCGTGAGGGGATTCTAATGTAAGCTTAAGTTTTAGAATGACTTGTATAGTGGGCTCTTTAATGTCCTTCCCAAATCCCTTATTCACAATCTGCACATTCAACTCCTCAGTTTTCAGATTATCAGCTGCCAAAGATGCTTAGCTGTAAAATTCTCTCGGATTCACCCTTAGCTACAGCCTTGCTCAGAAGGTAGATCAAACTGCAGCTAGGAGCTGTAGAGAGGCAACAGATGATAATTTTGTCTGTCATTCTATATCAATGGCCTGATGATCCAGAGAGAAAGAGTATTATTTTTGAATTGGGGATTGAAATATGAATTAACACTTTTGACTGGAAACTTTTAATTCCTAAATCAAGAATAGGGCTTTCCACTTAACATGAGTAGAACACTTAATACACTTTACATGTATTATTTTGCTACACAGCTAGTGTTAATGGTGGAAGAAGAGCTGAATAGGGGAGCAGGAATATTCTTTCTTAGTATGTGATAGATGGTGATGTAAGCTAGCTGCTCTATAGTCTCCGTACTGGCAGCTGTACAAAGCTGACACTTTCATGAACTTTTTGAGACACTCTTCAGAGATTTTTATGCTGTCTCCTCCCCCATCACACTTCCTGTGATGTGATCAATGAATGTTTCACCCATTCCTAGCATTACCATAGTCCCTTACTTACAGACTCCCACTATTGAAGTCATCTCACCTTTCCCTGTGGTTCTCTTGGACTCACTTTCAAATAGCCCTGAGCTGACTCTCTATCCCTTATGGGTCAACTATGTCCCCAAACCCTCAGGAGGGCAGATTGAACCCAAAGAAACCATTGCCTTAGAGAGGACATTCTGTGATGTTCTCCAAAGGCAAAGCATATATACTCCAAACTCTTAGTGATTTCATGAATGCAATTTCAATAGTCTTGAGGCAACCTGGATAGCAAAAAACCTTCTATCACTGTAGAAGCGAACTGCTCTCTCCAAAACTTTCCTTAATGTCTGCTTTTCAAACCACATTTATTTGCTTTGTGTGAGTTTGAGCCTTCTGATTGATGGTCAACAGCCTACATTTCTAAATTATAAAATACCAGCTGTGACATCTCATAATGTAATTTTAAGGTAACGTATATATATATGTGTGTGTGTGTGTGTGTGTGTGTGTGTGTGTGTGAATATATGTAGATTTCTAAATGCAATATTTATTGTGGAATCTTCATTTCATATTCTTATTTTTTAAAATATCTTCCTGTTTACTGAGTGATGCACTAAAGATAGAAACTATTCTTTTACTATGCTATCCATTTTTAAAATATTATACTTTTTAAAATTCAAGACATAAATGTTCACAAGTCTTATTAGTTATGAGTTTGCATTATTCTTTTAAAAAATCTCTGTATTCATTAGAATTTCAATGAATCTTCATCACTCCTTGAGTCTTTAATATATCAGCAGAAAAGATATTTAAGCCTTTATCTGATCTGCCAGACATGATAGACAGCTGCTTTATAAATCTTACATAGATCAGTAAGAAGGAATTATGAAGTTCTTTTCCTGCAAGAAGCAAAATCAGAAGACATTTTCTTAAAGTGACATTATAATACTGAATATCTATAAAAGAAAAGAAATCGTGTTAAAATTACATTTTTAGTTTTTGATAGAGTCTGATTAATCACAAGCAGTTAGAAGAAGCTTCATAAACTTCAGTAATTTAGTAAACAGGCAAAATTTTTGTTGACATGCTTGAAAAAATTTTGAAATGGATTTATTTTTCCACTGCCATTTTTGCCATATATATATATATATATATATATCTAGACCTGTTTTACTTGGTGAACAGAGTACTTGTAATAGCAAGAAATACCTTCACAGAAATCATTTACTCTTTAATTCTCCACTGTTCAGTCCTTACTGTTGTCTTCATCTATATACGCATAGATTTACAAAATGCACATGATCCCTGAGGCACATTAGTTGTGATCATAATTCTGATATCAGAATTGCCAAATTTGTTCCATTTAAAACATGAGTTAATTATCTTTCAGTTTGAAGAACAGAGAAATGAACATGGTAAAGACTGCTAAACAAACTAATGTGAACATGACATATAATAAAAACTTGTAGCAAATGATGTTAGTAACTTAACATACATTTTTTGAAATATACTTAGGTGACAGCCTAGTTTTAAGTGTAAGGATATTGCATTAAATGAGAGAAACAATGCTCCAGGGCTCAATGTTACTATATTCAAATAAGGAAAGAAAAAAAATCAGAAAAAGTCAAATAAGTGAATACTGATTTGTATTGTGATAAACACTCTAGTGGCTGTATACTGGGATATATACTGTAGTGGACACATATACTGGTGTGTGTGTGTGTGTGTGTGTGTGTGTGTGTGTTTGTGTATGTGTGACAAAGAGGTGGGAGAATGGTCTGTGTATGAAAATGTGAGAGGTTGTTAATCAGCATGGTCTGCCTGTATAAATGATATTATAACTGAGGCTAAAACGTTGATAATTAGTCAACTAAAAGAAGACCTAGGAAAATGGGGCTTGAGAGGATAAAAAGTTGCCGTTTCAAGTCCATGAGACAAAGAAATCCCACAGAACAAAAAACAGAATAAAATAAAAAAAGAAAGAAACACAGAATTGTGAAGTTAGCTTAGCGAAGTAGGCAGGGACCAGATAATGTATGACTGTTGAATGTCCAAAGGAGTTTGCAACTTAATTGCAGAGAAAGAAAAGTCATTGTGTATATGTGGCTGAATATAACATAAATTAACCATTTTAACCATTCAGTGACATTAAGTATACTATTGACAGGTATGCAACCATTACCAACACCTTCAGAACTGTTTCATCTTCTGCAAGTGAAATTCTATACCCACTAAACACTATCTTCCTATTCTTCCTCCTTCCAGACGATGGAAACTGTTACTAATACACCAGGAGTTTGTCCTACATCTGCTGCTTGCTGCACAGAAAATTATTCACTGTAACAATGAGCGTCATCAAGGAAGAAGACTTAATTTGTGTGTAGCAGCCAGTGAGATGGGAGATTAGCATCAAATTCATCCCTCAATCCACTCAAATTAGGGCTTCATTCAGCATGAAAGAAATGTTACCATGTGTAGGATAACAAGAAGTAGAGAGGGGTAAGGAGAGGAATTGGTCAACAGGAAGCAGGTAGTTAGGCAGGCAATCATGATGGGTAAGAGGTTTGGCATCTCATTGTCCAGATAAGTTTTAGTTCCTTGATACTGCCTGCAAGGGCTGATGGTTGGTTTCCTGAGGTAGGAATTCAGATAATACAAAGGCAACTTTCTCAAATTTTAAGACTGACAGAGATAATTTCTATGTTTCTTTAGAAGAAACTATGAACATTAATTATAGGAGACAACTTGGCTGGTTTCAGTCCTTCCACTTTCTAATTACTAATTCCTCAATCATGGGAATCTGGTCATTAATTTTTTTTTGGTTGTTTTATGCTGAGGAGGGGTGTTTTGGGCAATTCCATACCATGAATGACCACTTGGCCACCCAAGAATTAAAGATTAATTTAATATCATAGTTTCTTTTCTGAAACACAATTTTTTTGTAGTCCCCCACTTTTCTCAAGGACAAATTGTAGCAGGACTAACCTAAGTGTAAAATAGGCTTCAGCCTCACTTTATCAGGCCTAATTGCTCACGCAAAGTATAGCAGGAACCATTGTCCATACAGGCTCTTCTAAATTGGCTTTGATGAAACCTCTAACAAGGAATTTCAGACTTGACTTCTAAATGCCTCTGGAGCCCAGCCAAGGATCCATCAGCACCTATAGGTTATCTACATGAATTATGTGAACGTCTTTTTTCTTGAGGCCTTGAAACAACTTGAGGCTTCTGGGCCTGTCGCAAAGTGATAATGTTTACTTATCACAGGCCAGGATCTCCACAAACAAACTTTATAGACAAGATACAAGGCTATTCCTCCTTAGGCGTTTTCATTGGCTCTATAAAATAAATCTTCATTTTTCAAAGCAGTATTCTCATACCTGAAAATATGCTATTTCAGCCAAAGTCCTGGAAAAATAAACAGTTCCTCTATCTGTGTCTTGTTATAAAAGTAAGCAGAGTTTTACTGACAGAAGTTTTAGCACAACCATAGTTAAAGAAACAGCTGACAAGGAAATTTGGTTATTCTTAGGCATATAGTTATTTAATAAAATTATAATAATTACTGCTAGCATATATAAGACATGTTAGAATTTTAGAAATCTCATGTAATTTTGAAATATATATTAACATTTATGTAAATATAAATAAATTTTAATACATTATGTTTGACAATGTTTTTAATATTAAATAAGCCTATTATGTCTCTCTTGGACTTCAGGGGACCCAATATTCAAAAAAATTTAGGTTGAGGAAAAAAATACTAAAATTAAAATTTGAAAGTTTGCTTTTGGAAAGTTTGTTAATGTTTTTCAAATATCACACTTGATATCACAAAATAGGATCACAGATCATTATAAAATAGTCTTTTATTTGATCAAAATGATAATTTAAATATTTTTTTTAAATGAAAACCTTTCTGTCTGATAAAATACAGTTTCTCAAACAATATGTCTTAGTAAAGACAGCATGGTCCAGGCATGGTGGCTCACACCTGTAATCCCAGCACTCTGGGAGGTTGAGGTGGGCAGATCACAAGGTCAAGAGTTCAAGACTAGCCTGGCCAACATGGTGAAACCCTATCCTACTAAAAATACAAAAATTAGCTGGGCGTGGTGGCTGGTGCCTGTAATCCCAGCTACTCGGGAGGCTGAAGCAGGAGAAGCATTGGAACCCGGAAGGCCGAGTTTGCAGTGAGCCCAGATTGTGCCATTGCACTCCAGCTTGGGTGACAGGGTGAGACTCTATCCCAAAAAAAAAAAAAAAAAGTCAACTAAATCTGTCACTTTCCTCTTCCTTTGATTTTGCAGTTTATTTAAAAGGTAAATAGAATTTTCAAAATTATTTTTATTAATATTAAATAAAAATTTTAGTTTATAAAATTTTACCTTTGTAAGTCATATTATTAATGTTAAGGTTAATTTTAATAAAACTTCATAAATAAAGTTATTTAATTTTAATTAGTTTGACCATAAGTTAAAATTTTTGAAAAGCATTTGTAATTTTTTATTAAAGGAGCATATTAATGCCAAGAAAACCCTATTTTTTTTCTGAGACAGGGTCCCAGATGCTGGCCTTGCATTAATGTGCTTTTGATATCAATGTTTAACTTACAGAAAAACTGAATTAATTTTATCCCTCAAAATCAGACTTTAAAATTTCACATACCCACCTCTTCTGAAATAGTGCTTGAGCCTAGAGGAATTGAATAGTTTTAATTTCTGGCCCCCTGCAACACAAAAGCAGTTCATTTTGATTATTGCCTTCTCCCAGGTCTGCAGATGAGGCTTTGACTGATGTCAATGTCTAAGAATTAGCAAGATTTGGTAACATTTTAGACCCAAGAGTAAAACCCTGTGATTTAACAAATCTCTACTTCCACAAATTTGATATAGACGAATTTGGGGGAAGCTCCAGGATCCCCAGTACAGGTCTAGAGAAAATCTCATTAATACCAACCCAATCTTTGCTGAAGTTTTTGGTATTCACTTGGAAATATAAAAATAAGCACTGCTGCAGAGTCCTGATCTCAGTAATCCTGAGGTAACAAAAGATAATTAGGGTGGGTTCTATTTTCACCCGTAACGAGGTTGTGCTGAAAGGGTTTCCAGGTCAAAGTCGGCCCTCTTTTCCCGGGTCCAGGGAACATTGCTCCACGTGTGGTGAGAGGGGCCTCTGAATACGTTCTTCATAGTCAATGGCATAAAGGCCTGGGCTCGTAGGAATACCTCCAGGCAATACATGTTGAGCAACATTCCCATCGGTTGGCTGGGAGTGGGCAATGGATAACCAATTTCCGTGTGCAGCTCCGAATACCTTGCTTCGCTAACAGTGATCTCTAAAGTTTCGTAGTGAACATTGTTCCAGTTCATTTTCTGCCCTCGTGTCATAACGATCTGTCTCTCAGGCTTCTCAGAGTTCAAGTGCTCCTGAAGTCGCTTGCCAAGGGTTACCTGGGAGCTGATCTCAGCATAATGGTGACGGATAGCCCCTTTCCAAGTGGTGTTATAACCAATTTCAAAAGTGGCCCGTTGATTAGGAATAGGGAGCGTTGAAAAGTCTGTCCACCTTTGAAAAAGTTCCCATTTAAACTGTACCGATTCCAAAATCTGTACAATATTCTGCATCATGCTTCTCTTCTGTGCTTCTTCAGAAGACTCTTGTTTAATTTTTAATGTTCTCTTTGTGACAGATATTTCATCCAATTTCTCATCTGTTGCATAGCGATGGAGATCCTGATTGCGGGTTCCTAGTACTCCTGTGAACAGTCCTCCATAGTGCTGCCATCTGACTCCAGCTCCTGAAGCATGCTACTGCAGCTGGCAGGACTGAGCATCCCATCCTTCCTGACCAAACACCTGTTCCAGCTGTTCAAATGTCTAACTGCTCTTTTCGTTTCCCAACGCCTTGTTCTTTCACCGATTGTAACAACTGCAAAGGGTGAAAGTAAGTAAATCCGGTATTGGGTTGTATAAGCAGAGGAATCACACGTAACCTATGAAGGTGGTTCTTCCTCACTATTCAGCACCGGTGAGGCCACAGCTGGAGCACAGCATTCAGTGCTGGGCAAGGAAGCAGCTTGATGCGCTCCCAGCGCTTGGGACAGGGTCTGCTCCTAGACCAGCTTGGCCTGGGCCCTGGACACGCCCTCTTATATGGCTGGCCAGGGTGCCCTTGCTGCCGACAACTGTGCCACTTTCCTCCAGCTGCTGGTACCGCGTCTCCGTCAGCCGCTCATCCCCCACACTGCGGTAAGCGCGTTCCTCTCTGCTGGCGTCCACGAAATGCCCTGGCAGGCGGCAGCCCTGCACTGCCGACACCAGGGGAAAAGGAAATGACAGCCTTGTCTGGCTTTTATGTGAAGTTAATGCTAATCTCATAAACACAGTCGAGTTACTTTTTGTTTCTCTCCTAAAATGTTCATGTATTCTTGCTGTTATTTTTATCCACGTGTTAAAAAATCATTTGTAACAAGGATTTTAATTTTCTAAGATTTTTGGAGATGTACTGTATTGTGTTTTACCTTTGGTTTTCTTTCCTTTTTTTTTTTTTTTTTTTTAGATATTGGATTATTATTCTTTTCCAAGTTCAATAAGTTTCGATTATTGCTTTTAAGAAATTATTGTATCTACCTTGCCACAGTTTTTGGCATAAAATTGTTTATAATAGCCATTATTGTGTTATTTTAGATTGCGGATCTGCTGAAATGTTCCTTTCTAATTCCTGAGCCTGGTGATTTTTTTTTCTGTTTACTTTTTAAAAATTAGTCTTGATAAGAGATTATTGATTTTTCTATTTAGTCAAATTTTTCACTATACATAATCCTATCTTATTTGTTCTGGTCTCTTATTTATAGTTTCTTATTTCCTACTCTTACTACATAAGATTTGCTGGACTTGCTCTAGATTTTGAGATAAAAGTCTCAGAGTATTGATATTTAAATTTATTTATTAAATGAACTTTTGTTATGAATTTCCTCTAATATCTGCTTTAGCTTTATCTTATTGTATTTTATACGTTGTGTGTGTGTGTGTGTGTGTGTGTTGGGTATACATTTGTGACCTAAACCCCAGAAACTGATTTTCTTACACTTCTGCTGACTCGAAGCCCAAGGTCAAGGTGCTGGAAGAGTTGATTTCCTCTGAGAGCCATATAAAGAGTGAATCTGTTCCTGGCCTGTCTCCTTGGCTTACACATGGCTGCCCTCTTTGTACCTCCACACATGGTGACATGGTGGTTGCTCTGTGCATACCTGGCCCTTTTGTCTTTCTCTCTCTTCTTCTAAGGACATCAGTCATATTGGGTTAGAGATTGGCCTTATTGGCCTCATTTTAACTGAATCACCTCTTTGAAGGCTCTATCTCATTCCTCAATAAAAGCCCTCTACTGAAACAAATTGTGCATTCTCAGTCCCTTGCATAATCACAGGCTCAGAAAGACCCAAAGGAAAAGTTACCTATTTAACTCATCTTTTAAGAGTACCTCTTCTCTGAGTCCTTAACATTTCTCATGATTGATCCTTATAAAGCTATTCATTGTTTGAAAATATATATTTTTCATTATACATTAAGTTCTTCTGATAGTTATTACTGAATAATGTTCTACTCTGAACTATCACATCTGAATGAATAAAGCAGTCTTAATTCATAAAAACTGGAAGCAGCAGTCTTATATATGTAGTGTTTTTAATTTAAAACAAAATAATGAATAAAAATAAAAATTCTATATTTACACAAATATAGTACAAGAAAAATTATATAACCTAAAATCCATATAAGGCTCTTTGAAGTCACTGATCAAACTATGAATTCTATTATCATTTTTTTCTATTTTTACTGTAGATAAAGCCCTATGGTATTAAATAAACTTAGAATATCAGAATTCCATGCAAATGTTATATAATTGAATGAAGCTATGAAAGCTTCAGTCTACAAGGCAATCAACCTGAAGTAATCATTCTCATATCTATCTCAAGTCAACTGCAGATTCTATTTTATGGGTTTTACTGCAACTGAAATCCTACATAAAGTCCTAAGTGAAAAGAATTTGACAGTCTTGGTTTTAGCTTCCTCTAGACAATATGACACATCCCCAAACCATATTGTACAACTTGGTACAAATTGCAGTTTACTCAAGAGAGACTTAAAATGATGATGAATGACAGGTTTTGTTAGAATAAGTTACGTATGACTTTGAAAGTGATTTCTACTCCACATTGAGATGCCATAAAATTGAATCACATAAGCTAAATCAAAGCTGGCAGAGAGAAATTCAGAAATCAGGAGACATTCTTTGTCATGAGAGCCGACTTTGAAACTTAAATAAGAACAGATGCAAAATACACATTTTGAACGTTGGATTTTCAAAAATTATTTTGACCCTTAAGAAAATTGAAGGTTCTGGAAATACCCTGTAAAAAAGAGATGGAGAAAGTATTGACTTACAACAACTTTTAAAGAATAGTTAAAATTCGTTTCTTGTTTTTTAAAGCATAATGGGAATTAATTGTATAACTCATTTGATTTAATTAAAATGCATTAAGACTTATGACTGGGAATAAACTGACGTTAATTCATATGGTCCATAGCCATGAATTCCACACTGTTTTGTGGCAGGAACCATGCGTTTCCTGTCTTTTGTTGCCCATGGCAGACACATGGTAGAAATTACTAATAAATTCAGATTTAATCAATATATATTAAGTAGACAATTTAACAAATTTTTAATTATTTTAATTACTCAATAAACCCAGTGTAAATATTGTAATTCCAAAAGAAGAAAGAATACATATAAAGAAATGTAACAAATTGTGCCATATTGTATATGGAGTAAGGGTCACAGCTAGGTTTCTACTTAATTTTGTATGTTCTTCAGCATCTGCTCTTTCTGTTATAGCTCAAAGTCTCCAACAGTATTCATCTCTTCCTTCATTTGGTGCTCTGTGAAACACTCTTTAAAAATATCTTCAGGAAAATATTTCAATAGGAAAATATAGCTGCTGACCCTTGCCAGCATTAGAACATGTGTCTGTATGTGTGCGTGCGTTCGTGTGTATTTAAGTGTGATACTTGATTGATTATACACTTATTCTCTACTCTATATATGATCTTTCCTAGTGCTAGACCTAGACTGTGTTTATGATCTCCACTTCTGTTTACCTGGATAATTAATAATAGCTATCACTTGTTAATTGGAGGCATCACTTATATTCTTCATGAAATTTTAATTATACAATTTGAAGTGTATGTATACTTGAGTATGTGTGAATTGCACTTATGTCTTTAAGTATGAATACATATACATATGAATATATATTAATCCCCACATATGTATTAATCTTAGATGAAAATAAACTTTGGAGCTCTGAAGTAACATAATTCTCAGGGTTTTCTTTTTAATCATGTCCAATAAGTGAGGGAGAAGAAAAGGTAAAATCAGTTAGTTAAACAGTTAAGGCTGGTCTTCTAAGAAGCAGCCTGCTTGAAAAATCACAGCTACAGGCAACAACAGAGCAAGCCTCCGGAAAACTCAGGTTGCACCTGCACTGATAAGCAGGCAGGGTCCAGTACACAAGCCTTTTGTTCTTTATGTAATTGGTGGGCTCCCAGGAAAAAGTTTCCTCCCCTTTTCAGACATGTACATGGTGGGATCCATGGGAACTTGCATGGGGAGGAGGGGAGCTTACCTAAAACAAACACGCAGTTATACAAACAAGAGAAGCAGTGCTTTGTACTTGCCTAAAGACACACTCACAACTACATAAACAAGAAGGAGTTGTGCAGATGGCTTTTCAGATAATTACTCATACAGCTACAGAGACAAGAAGAGCTTCTGATAAAAGCTTTTGAATTCAGCTGTAAAAGTGGTAGCTCACTCAGGATCCCCTCTCTTCTGTGGAGAGCTTTCTTCTTTTGCTTGTTAAACTTTCACTCCAACCTCACTGTTGGCGTCCGTCCTCTTTAATTCTCTTGCTTAATAGACGATGAGCTCAGATGATACTTTAGACAAGACCAGTGATCCTGACCTGTTTCATAAGTATCTGAAAAATTGATAATTGAGTATATTTAAAAAGAAAAACTCTCCCCAAAAAAGTAATAAAAAGTCTATCTTTAACTTATTGATCATGTTCATCATAAAAAAAATGAAATTCCCTGAGGCAGAACGAAAGCAGAACATTTAGGATAATTTCAATAATACATACTTATTTGAGTTTGTTTTTATTTTCCAGATTTTTTTTCCCAATTCTGTGACAAAATAGTTGTAGTTATATAACAGGAATGTAGGCTCTAAGAAGTTAGAATATGAAGGCAAATATTTTATGTCATGAAGACAATAAAAAAGAATATATGTTAATAATTGAGACAGCATAGGAATTTTAATATAGGTAAACAGCTGTCAGCAAGTATAAAATGGGTATAATGGCCATCTATTGTTGTATAACCAACTGTCACAAAACAAAATACATTTTATTATGTTTCCCATATTTACGGGCAAGGGCTTCAGGTGGGAATTGCCTGGGAGATTCTTTAGTTAATTAGGAAATAATTTGTGCCAAGAATCCACCCACAGTGTGCACGAAGTTGTCATCAGCAATGAATGATGCTTGATTTATCTTACTGATATTAATACAAGAAGACTTAACGCCAATGTAAAATAATTCCAATGCTCATTTTTCCTTATTCATGTCTTAGAGGCCAAATACATGAACATAGTCAAATACTACAGAGGAGAAATAAAGATAGTAAATACAGAGATAAAGTCAACTACATTAATGCTAGGAAGAAAGCATAACTATTTTGAGGTGCACTCAGTGTAATAATATACCGAGAGACTTTATCAATAAAAAAGAATGACTTCAAACGCATAGTAACATAGCATTACTGACTGGAGTTCTAAATAAACGGTAGCCACACAATGCTTTTATAAGTTCAAGGTAACTATGGAAGCAGAGTAATCGGTTACATATGAGTGAAAACACACATGCCCACAGATACACTGCTTAGTGGTCTTAAAAGCACCAGAAAATAGAATCAAAAGAAAGCATAAAAAATAAATACATTAGTCAACACTCAATTAATATCATCATAGAGCAATTTCCATATTAACGAGATATACTATAGTTGGGAGAAACAAGCAATTTGTATTAGAAGAGACCAGTTTATCAAAATTTCTACATTGCCACCTGGATTTAGATTACTCTAAATATGAATTCTATATCAGATATTTAGTAGAAAAAACAGACCATTTATTCCCCTTTCTTAGTGATCAGTTTTAGAAGTGCTATCCATTACCTGCCCTGTTTTAATGCTTCATCTGATACAATGTCAAATATTTCCATGATATGATTGGTTATAACTGATCAAATGTACTGCTACAAGGGTCTTCCTGTACAATTTCTTAGCCATTCTATGCCTTAAGTATCACCACCATACTGTCTCTGCAACATATATTCTTGTTTTTGAATAAAGTTTTGTCTCTCACGGATCTTTCTCATCAAGCTCATTTGTCACAAAGTGTGTGTTATGTTTCTGATTGGTTGTTTTACTTTTCATAAACACTATTAGAAATAGGGAAAGGATAGATTAGTTGCTTGTGATGCAAGTGTTATATATTACATATAAAACTATTCTGTATCAGTAAAATAAAAAAGTCCAATGCCCAGGACCCAATTGTTATTAAAATATTATCCCTCATAGATATATTTAAATAATATATGCTACACCTGAACATTCATACATATGTCCTTTTAGGGTATTATATTTATTAACATTAGAAATTATGCAGCATATGTCATTTCCATAGATAGGCTGTTACTCAATTATATTTTCTCTTACATAATGAAGTATTGCCAAGTGAAATGTTAAGAAATATTCTTTTAAAAATACTTGAGAGCCAAAATAATTCAGTAGAAAGAAATGGAATAGGTGAAAAAATTCAACTGACCAAAATTAGTTCTGGTATACCTAATTCATTCTTCTCAGTTATTGTTTTATTACTAAGCATTCTAATGTATATTGTTTTCAAAATGAAAATGCAAGTTTTTTATGATGGTAAGAAGTTATTATGGGTTGGAGGCAGATAAAGCTGAAAGAATAAAAATGATAGCATAGAAATAGAATCTTTGTAGATTCTTCTACAAAGTGTGCATATGCCTTTGTAATCTGGGAAAAATTAGTGCTTATGCTGACAAGTTATTTTGTTATTTAATTATCAGCTATAAAATGCACATTTAAAGACTAATTAGAAAATATTTCCCTATAAACATAACCAAATTTTTGGTTCTTTTTTTCATGTAAGAATTTTTAAATAACGGATTACTGGTTCAATAATATCCAGTGTTTTTTCAATGAGATAATATAATCATATCAGTAATATGATATACAATTGGTAATTAGGAGTACGATTAAATCAACTGTAAATATTCTTATTATATCCTATTGCTGTTCTGATGTTTTGACTTGGAAGTCATTGTGAATGATTTATAATTGGTTATATAAGAATTAGGCTAGATAAAATTATAATCACAGAGTTTTCATTCTGCATTTGAGATCAATTTTCACAAATTAAAATTTTGTTTCTTTTCATAAGTTCCTCAGATAAAGAACTTTTCAATATTATTATTCATAGCTGTCTAGAAGTGGGAAACACTATAGAGTATTAAAATCAACATTCTCGTACAGGTGAGCAATGTTATTATTACTGGCTATTATTTATTTGCCAAAGATAAGTCCCTGATGATTTTTATTAATTTGTAAAATAGAACCCCTATTCTATACAGTTACCATGAATTAATGCATCACATAAAAATACCTATCTCAAGGCTTATTATATGAAAGAAAACTGCTATTAAATATCCTATGTTGCAGCCATAATTCATTGACCTAAATATAAAAATTAATGTTGATACTATGAAGAAATTTTAAAGAACTTTTACTATACTATATACTTTATAGTTATTTGTCCATTAATTTTACAATTACTTTCTAAGATATGTAATACACTTCTTCATATTTCACAGATAGTTGGCATTTATTTGTAATAGGTTAATGTTATGTTTCATGACATAATTTACAATGTATTTGTTACCAAATTTATAGTTTTGTTATTTTCTGAAGATTTGTATTGATGTATCCTCCATTTCTCTAATGCAGTTTAAAAACCCTTTTTACAACATAGAATTAAATATACTGTGAATTCTAACAACCAGACAGGAAATAATGGGCCAGTAACCCAGATCAAGGTTACAGGCACATTTGGCATTTTAAAACAACTTTCTTTCAGGTTCTAATTGGAGGTGTGATTAGACTTTCTATATAAAAGATAACCCTATTTTATAAACTGGAAATATAAATGACCTCAAAGGGTCAGTTTAATGAAACGCTTTCAATAATTTTATTTTTGTCGCAGCTTGGTATCTTCTTTAAAGTTACATCAAAGATGGGATGCTATAACCTAGAAATGCATTTTGTAATGCATTTGACCAACTTCTCAAAATTATAATTTTATAATGTACATGTAAGAAATGGCATATCAGTTTCTCAGTGTTATGGTACACAATGTTTTGTAAATTTAAAAGGTTATACAATTTTTATCAATATTATTCAAAAATCAAGATAAGTAGGAAATATTTTTTCAGAAAATATTTTTACATGATTTATAAACATACTCATTTCTAAAACTGATAGAAAAGACAAAGTTTAATTTAAAGACTATTGATTACTGTTGTACATACAAGTTGTGATTCAAGGTTCAGGAAAATTATTTATCTATATTGTATTTTATTCAGTCACATATAATAAGAATTGATTATTTTTTGCAGGTATGCACTATACATAATTTAAATTCATGTGGAATTCATGTAAGTAATTAGAAAATTTGATATTATTTGAAATAAAGTAAGTAATATTTAGAATAATTTGGTTCTAAGGGCAAGTGATAGGTTAGCAAATCTGATAGATTCCAGGGCATATGGCTTATTATATTACTGTATCTCTGATTGCTATTTCAATAAAGCATTTAAGCTTTCTGGATTTGATATTAAATTAGATTATGAAGCAAACAATTTTTAAATTCCACTGAATTAGTAATTTATGTATAATAAAATAGTAAAATTTTTGTACATCCAATGAGTAGAAGACAAAATTAACAAAGTGTGCATGCATTTCAAGACAATTACTAAGTATTGATACTATGGGGAATAGGTATAATTATAAAACTTTGAAAACTCCAACTAAAACCAAAAATCATTACATATATTATTAGCATAAGTTTTATATCTATTATGAGATATATTATGAGACTAAATATCTAAGGATTCTTTCCAAATTAAATATGAAAAATCACGTGAAGGATGATAAAACATATGTGCAACAATTCAAAAAAGGATTTTGAACAGGGAAAGCATTGCAATGAGTAAATGAAAAATTATCAGGAAAATTGAAGAGATGCAATTTTCACATACACTAGGTGAGCAATGAAAGGGGAGGTATCCATGGTTATTTGTGAAAATGTAAAATTAAAAAAAATCATTCTAGAGGGATTTTTTTTTCATTTTTTAATAAATGTGAATGTTTTGTTATGAAGAAGGTACAGCAATGAGAAAAGAACAATGCAGGGTGGGTGGCTTCCACCATCTGGCAAGGCTCTAGTCTCTCTGGTCTGGCTTCCCAGCTCCAGCTCAGCTTTGTTGTTCTGTCTCCTTTATTCCAGGAGACCCTAGGTCAGTTTGCCACAGCCTCTTTTGCCCTGTGACCTGCAGGCTCTAGGAGATCCCTAAGCAGGATGCCAGAAGATACTGGAAGCCAGAAAATGGAAACAAATGGGAACTCCAAGATGTTGAATAATTCTGGGAAAATATCTCTGAAGTTATATGGTATGAAGACTCTGTAAATGTAAGGAAGTTAGCCATTGTGGAGAAATCTTCAGCAAGATTCCAAATCTTAATCAGAAGAAGAAAATTTCTGCTGATTTAAATTCATGTGAATGCCGTGTGTGTGGACAAATTTTTATGTATCACTCATCTCTTACTAGGTACATCTTATATCATTCTGGATGCAAACCATAAGAATGTGAAGAATGTGGACTGAGGTGATATAAATGTAAACAATGTGGGAAAAACCGTTATCTCTCTCATAAATGTCTAAAGACACATGGAATACATACTGGAAAGAAACCTCATAAATGTAAGAAACGTGGGAAAACATTTAAGTTTCTCTATTTACTTCAAATACATAAAGGAATTCACATTGAAGAAAACCCCTGTGAATGGAAGAAAGGTGGTTAAGCCTATAGATTTTGCAGTTCTTTTCAAAAGCATAAAAGAACTCACAGTGGAGAAAAACTTTATAAATGTCAGAAATGTGATAAAGCCTGTGGATATTCCAGTTACCTTCATAACCATAAAAATACTCATACTGGACAGAAACTGTGAATGTAGGAAATGTGGGGAAGAGTTCAGTTGTCTTAGTTATTTTCAAGGACATAAGAGAGTTCATACTGGTGAAAAATCTGTGGTTAATTAAGATGGTAAGGAATTTACTCTTTCTAGCTCCCTTCAGAAACATGAAACAAATTATACTGGAGAGAAACCCTATAAATATAAGAAATGTGGTGAAGGCTTCAGTCATTCCTCCTCTATGCAAAGTCATAAAAGAACACATACTGGAGTGAAATTCTATGGTTGTAAAAAAATGTGGTAAAGCCTTCAGTCTATACCTTTCCCTCAGAAGACATGAAAGAGCTCATACTGGAGAGAATTGATATGAATATCAAAAATGTGGTAAAACCTTCAGTCTATGTAGTTCCCTTAGAAGACATGAAAGAGCTCATTCTGGAGAGAAACCTTATAAATGTCAAAAACGAGGTAACACCTTCAATTGTTTCAGTTACCTTCAAACATATGAGAGAACTCATACTGGAGAGAAACCTTATGAATGTAAAAAATGTGGTAAAACCTTCAGACATTTAGGTTTCCTTTGAACACATAAAAAAAATCTCAAACAGGAGAGAAAACTTATAAATTTTAAAAATGTTGCAAAGCCTTTAGTTGTTTTAATTACCTTGAAACACATGACACAATTTACACTGAAGATAAATCTTATGACTTTAAGAAATATGACAAAGTCTTTAGTCATTCCAATTCTCTAGCTGAACATAAAAGAACTTACACTGGAAAGAATCGCTATGACCCTAAGAAATATGGTAAAGCCTTCAGACATTTCACTTCTCTAAATAAATATGAAATAAATCACACTGAAGAGAAACTCTATGACTGTAAGAAATGTGGCAAAGCATTTAGATATTTCGTTCTGTATGTAAACATGAAAGAACTCATACTTCATAGAAATCCTAGCACTGTAAGGAATGTGGGAAAACATTCAATCATTTGGGTTTTTTGAAAACATGAAATTAAACAACTGAAAAGCTCTATGTGTATGATAAATGTGATAAAACCTTTATATGTTCCAGTTCCCTCTGAACACATTAAAAAACTCAATGGAAGAAAACCAATGACTGTAAGGAATATAGGAAAGCATGCAATTGTTTCTTTTTTTTTTTAATATAAAAACTCATACTGGATTAAAAACCTTCATGTAAACAATGAGGTAATGTCCTAAATGCTTCCAGTTCTAGCTGAGGATGTGAAAGAACTAATTTCTGAATGACCCTATAAATATGCAGAATGTGGTAATGCGTTTGTCTCTCAAGTACATTCAAAGACACATGGCATATCCACACTGGAGATGGATCTTATAAAGAATGTATTTTGTATCTAAATTCTAGTAGTTTGCAAAATTCAGACAAGTTTTCATTTTGCCAATTATTTTAAAATTCATCTTAGGACTCCCATTAACAAAAAATCTTATACTTTTGAGTAATTTGGAAAGCCTGGTGCAAATTAAACATTCCATAGTGCTCAAAACCGACACATGAATGAAATGTTATATAAGTTATAAATATTTATCAGTGGCTCATTCTTAACGAGAATCTTTGGACTATTGATTTCCACTTATTTTACATGAAAATATTGAGGTGAGAATTCTGTAGTTACTCCTTAAGCAATAGTACATGAATTCAACAGGTAGTGGGTTGTTTTTCTCAGTTAATACAAAATTTTTTTATATGGCTAAAAGGTTGTTGTATTTATGGGTAAATTAAAATCTATTTCTTTTTATTTTCTTTTTGAGATGGAGTCTCTCTCTGTTGCCCAGGCTGGAGTGTAGTGGCACAATCTCAGCTCACTGCAACCTCTACTTCCCGGGTTCAAGTGATTCTCCTGCCTCAGCCTCCTGAGTAGCTAGGATTACAGGCATGTGCCACCACAGCAGGCATTGTTCAAAGCTGCAAAATTATATTATATTTTTCTTGTAGTAATAGAAAATGAATGCATTTATTTAGTTATTCCTTTCTAGGCTCATTTCTTCTGTTTTCCATTCTACACCATATAGTCAATATTCAAAGCTCTTTAACATATATCATTTAGTAAATATTTAAATAAAATAAGTAGGTTTTAGTTTCATGTGTTCAAGTAGTTTAATTTGTATAAATGATTTTGTGCTATGCCTTATTTTCTTTTGGTGTTTGAAACTACCTGTTTATCTATATTTATAGGATAATGCATCTAAATTCTGCATAATTTATGGAGTGCAACTAACATATCTTACTTTTCCACTTTACCAGTAATAGACTCCAAAGCAGCTTTCATTTTTTCTACATAAAAACAATATTTCAATGTCCATGCCCATGACTAATGATATAGCTATTATATACACATTCAAATTTTATCTAAGTTCTTCATATGTTATAAAATGATTATATTAAGTAATTGTGTCCTAAGATAATGAACTATTTTTCCCTTAAGCTCATAATACATTTTATTTAATTTTCCCAGTCTAATTCTATAAACATCTTAATCTCAGTGTTGTTTTAAAAATGCATTTCTTTATTTAGCAAGTTGAGTAGGTCTTCATATATTTGAAACATATTAGGTTTTTCCTATCTGTAACCTGTTTATCTTTTGTCTGTTTTTCTTTGATTTACTTGTTTGCTATTCTTTATGTTGTTAATTTTTTGGAAGTTCCTCACATATTCTTTTAATTGTGGGTGTTTTTATTACCATCTTTATAAGATATAACTTATATATAATCAAATTCACCAATATTCAATATTGTTAATATTGTAGCATTATCAGATAGTTGTGTCTTTTTTTTTTTTTTTTTTGGTCATTTATGTGTGTAGGCAGTAGTGTCTTCTTTTCAATGTGTTAATGGATACCGCAAATTACTTAGGTATAAGGGTGAGTTTGATGAGTCAACAAGATTTTATTTTTCTTTTAACCTTTCACGTTTCTATCTTGAACAAGGTATTAGAAAGGAAAATAAAATAAAACATGAAAATATTCAGAGCATTTTTCTATTTTTTAACACTTACTAAAGTATCTTTTAAATGTCATACAATTAACCATTTCATATGGATAATTCAAATAATTTTAGTAAATTTATTATGATTAAACAATCATCATAAATAAGTTTTGAAACATTTTTCCCCATCATGCCAATTTGTAATTGATTCTTTTTCCTGCCCAGACACAGGCAACCACAAAGCTACTTTGGTCTTGCTCTTGCTTTTTGAGAATATTTCATATAAATGGATTCATGGAGTATGTGGGCTTGTGTCCAGCTTGTTTCACTTACCATGTGTTTTGAAGTTTATTCATGAGGTAGCGTGTGTCAGTAGTTCATTTTATTTTGAATAATATTCTTTTCTATGGAAATATTATATGTTGGCTAACATATAATAGTTGATAGACATTTCATTTGTTTGCAGTTTTTCTCTATTAAGAATAATGCTGCTGTAAAAAATTTCATGCAAATTTTTTGACTGTGTTTTTATTTATATATACTTAGAGATAGATAGATAGATAGATACATACATACATACATAGATACATACACACATAAGTACATAGAGTCTTAGAAATGATGTTACTGATCACCTGGTGGTTTTAGTTTTAACATTTGGAGAAAATGCCAAACTATTTTTCACAGTGATTGTACCATTCTACAGTACCATCAGCAGAGTATGAGGATTCTAGATTCTCTACATCCTTGTCAAAGACATGTATGATATTATTTGTCTTTTGGATTAAACTGGTTATGAAAGTAATGTCTTATTGTGGTTTAATTTGAATCTCCCTGATGACTTATAACATTGAGTAACATTGTATTTTGAAATGTTATAATTAATTGATTTGATGCATAAAGCATACCATTCATTTACAACATACCCAGCTTGATTGATAAATATAATTTTCTGAGTCATAGTATGTAGTTGAATAAAGACAATTATGTCTAAAATATTAATATAAATCACTTAAAAATACTCAGGATACTGCTTTAAAATGTCTTAAAATTAATAACAGGAACAAAGTTTTATATAGAAATATTAAGGATTGTAGACCTTCTAATAAGTATAATCCCAAATTAAAACAAGCAGGTTATAGTATTATTAAAATTATATATATGTACTTTTGAGAATGATATGAAATTAAACAATGAACTTCTCTGATAATATTAATTTATGTTAATCAGAAAGATACCCAACAAAATATTCTTTCTTATGCAACCTGGGTTAGATTTGACCAGAAGAGACATTTTGGACAAGATTTGGAAGGCAAAGTGAAGCATGAACCATTACATATAAAGGTTTTATGATTACATTAAATTTTAGTATACAGGGCATGTTGTATAGGACCAAAACCACAACATTTTGATATATCTCTTCTACCGGAAATTATTTGTCTTCCCAGTAGATGAAAACTCATTCATTAGCCTTTAACTCTACAGCTAAACAAATAGAAAATCTAGCTAGGTATTATCTGGAGACAAAATAATGACTTCTTTGCTTATTTCCCTGAAACAAATTATAAATCAGTTTCTAAATATTATCACTCACCTCAGGTTTTTGCCAATTGTTGGTGCAGTGTCATCTCGAATTTCTAATTCTACAAATAAATTCCTCTTCTCTCTCTCTCTCTCTTGCTAATTCTCTGATAAGTTTTATCTAGATAATCACACACCTCATTAAGAAATCTACTTTCTTTCACTTCTCAACCACATCACCTTGATTACTTCCCAGGTTTATCTCTTATTTTGGTTAAAAAAATGCTCTAAAGTCAACTAAAAATAAAAACTATGTAAATTTTCTAAGTGTTTATTTTAATTTTAAATTTGATTCTTTCACTGTCATATTTGTGATAGTTTTATTATACATGTAATTCTAAATTTAAGTTTATTTTCTGCAATATATTTAGAATATTATTTTGTTTCGTATTTCATCAGTACTATAGTTATTTGTCATAATTATTCATTTTCAGGTAATAGATGTTTATCTTTCTGAACACTTTTAACATTTCCCTTTGTCATTAATGATTTAGAACTAACTATATCATGTGTAGTTCCTTGTGGAATTGTGATTTATTGCACATGCCAGAGAAAATTTTTAAAAATCAAAGTAGGAGGGGAATATTTGCAGAAATAATTATTATGATTCCACAAACTAAATCATGATGCAACAAATTTGCAACACAAATGCGAAGGTTTCAGAGAGAGCCAAACCATGTCATTTATTGTTTAGATAAGTGAACACAAACATACAGCAACACACACTCTCACACAAATTTACACAAGTCCACCTTTTGTCTTCAAGTATTTCTCTCCATTTTGGAAACAATATCCTGCCTTCAATTAAAGCAGTTGATTCATTAATATTTCTAGTGATAACTGAAAGATACAGGAACGTGGCCTTACCCTTACCCTTTCATGTACTTTTACACTGCTTTCTTCTGTCAGTGATATCCTGGGAAGAAATTGGTTGGGTAGATTTTTTTTTTTTTTTTTTTTTTAGCATTCAATGATGTTACATTAATGAAAACATTCAATGACGGCATGAGTTGATTCATACCAGAAGTAAAAGTGGAAGGTCTTTTATAACTTGAGAGGGTTCCAATTTCAGTCAGTCTTCTGGGTTTAATATTTGACAAGTTAAATTAAACAAATCATTTCTCTTCCCAGTAATACCTATATTAGAGGTGTATAAATCATATGTTCTACTCTCCTACCCTGGGGAAATAATTGAGGTGAAGGCCACTGGGCTGAACATGATTTAAACAGAGGAATAAGCACATATCAGTTTAATATTGGCAGAAATATTATTCTCATTGCTCTCATTCCAAAAAGTCTCAAGTTCCCTTGTCATATTTCTCTAGAATTATGAAAAATCTCACTACAGTACTGGGTTAAAGTTACACTATTGTCTCCTCTTATCTGTTGCTCATAAACACCTCAGTTTCCAACACTTAGCTTCTTCTAAATCTTCAAACTCCCCTAACTCTAAGTTAATATAGCTTTATATTTTCTCTTTCTCTCCCTTTTCTGGGAACTTTATTGTATGACTAAATCTGATTTTTTAAAAACTAAATGCTCCTTTTCATTTTCCAGATTTCATGTATATTCTTCTGCCATATTTGACAACCTTTATTTTCATGGAAGCTCCAAAGTTGCAGTCTAATAACTGAACATCTCTTACAGAACTGTGATTAAGAAGTATTGTGGTAGGAAATTTCTTGAGCAGGAGGTAGATTTATGTTATATACCAAATATGATATTAAGTACACTAAATAAATATAGAACCATAATATATTTTAAATTGGATACAATATTTTTACTCCATTGTTGGTATTTGTATTTTTTTCAAATTTAGGTATTAGCATTTGTTATAACTGCATTATAATTTTCAAAGAGGAAGACCTGTAATAGGCTAGTTCAACATTACATCCGTAATTTCATTTTGATTCTACATTTTATTTCATTTGATACTATATTTTTACTGTGTTGGAGGTATTTGTAATTTTTTTTTCAAATTTAGTTATTAGTGTTTGTTACACTTGTATTAAAATCTTCAAAGGGAAAGTCCTGTAAAAGGCTAATTAAACATTATATCTGTAATTTCATTTGATTCTAGATTTTTATTGAGCATGCTCTTGCAATAAGAAAATAAAATATCTAGTATAATCATTGTGAGATTGAATACCAAAATAAAAGAAAGAATTTATTAGATTGTTGACTTAATTCTATTTATACACTAGAAAAATTATTAGAAAGTTGATTAAGCATCATATTAAGCTCTACCCTTGAAAATATTTCAGATAATTCTTTTAAATAATCAATAGTATAAAATATATATTAGAAAAGGTTAGATCTCTTGGTATAGTTCAAAGGTAAAAGGAGAATGTGTAGAAAGAAACAAATTTAACTATAGAGAGTAGAATAAAAACAACACTACAAAAAGAGTCTTCAAAGATAAAATTATATTTAATGTGCTGTTACTGAACATTATTTTTCTGGGTAAATAGGTTTGACAGAATGCAACCAGAACTGATTAGCAGCCTTATTCATGATTCTATATTCTTTGGTATTTTGATCACATTGCTCCTGACCTGGAAATATGAGGATAGAGTCTTTCTTCTAAGAAACTTTTGCCTGTAATAAGGATAATCAGAATTTCAAAACTGTTTGAAATTTTTGTCATAAAAACATTTAACAGAGATTAAGAGATGAATGCTTTTCTCCAAGAATTTTTCACTGGGAGATATTTTATAGAATGATTTATAGAATGATATAGGAGATACTTTATAGAATCATTTTATAGAATGATTCTGTAAAATGATTTCTGGAAATTATTCTATAAATTTGTTCTGACTATGAGTCATCCTTGGAGTTTCTGTGATTTTTGGGGCTGCCTGATTTGTGAATCGTTTATTGATAAATTAAATTCCTTTAAATTTAATTTGGCTGAAGTTTTTCTTTTAACCTTGTGTGAAAAATCAGGGAGGAATAGCACACTTGTACACCAATGCTAAAATTGAGCTTATTCTATTTTTTAAAACATATTGCTAATAAAATTAACCCTACAGTTGTGCACCCAAATGCATATCAATGATGTTTTTGTTTTTAATTCTGGGTATCAACATGGCCTCATAGATTTACCTTTTATTCAATTTCTAAAATAAAAATATTAAATTCATTATTCATATAATTTTTAAATAGTCCTCAATGTGACCAGGTTTTGTCACTCAATTCTGGCCTCTTTTTACTTTATTAAAATACAAGTTTGTTCTGGAGATTGTTATCAGCAAGATGACAGAATAAGCGTTTTCCAGCTTCACTCCCCTCCACAAAAACTCAACTTGAAAAGTCTCATAAACAAGAATACCTGTCTGAATATTGAAGGTCTTGAAAGTGAGGTTAAGACATCCCGTTAGACTACATAACTGATAAATGCACCAACCAGAAGGCAGAAGAAATGGTTGACTGTGACTGCACTACCCCTCCTTCAACCAAGCTGGCATAGCACCAAACACAAAGAAATGCCTTGGACCCACAGTTTGGTTTTTACAGTGAAAAAAAGTGAGTTAGAGATGGAAGCCCATATTCCCCACTAGTCTGGGAATTCTCATAGGAAGTTCACTTCTGTGACATCCCATGGGAATTACTGAGAGTGCTGGCAGATTTAACCACATGGGGTCAGTGAGAGACAAGAAATACGATGGAGCTCAAAGCAACCAGTGAGGACTGGATGCAGCATTCCTAGACCTAGGGCATCACCTTCTGCAACAACGGCTGCTGGAGTCATGGACATGGGCTTACCGTTGAACGACATTCACATGCAAAGCAAAATCTGCAAAATCTGAACTAAGTACCAAGGGTTTGATATGCAGACATATTAACACAACTGCAAGAAACAACATAATCAAAAAAGCATGGCACCAAACAGATAAAAGAAAATCCTACTGAGAAACCCTAAAGATATGTGTTTTTGTTAAATTTCTGACAAATAATTCAAAACAGCTATTTTAAGAAATGTCAGCACATTTCAGGAAAATACAGAAAAACAAGTCAGCAACTTATCGGAGAATATAAACAGAAAGAATGAAATAATAAAACAAAAACAAGGTGACATTCGAGGGCTAAAAAATAGAAAGAACAAAGTAAAAATGTAATTGATGTAGTTAAAAAACAGAATTAATCAAGAAGAAAATAAAATTTATAAACTTGATCTATTAAATTTAGATACAATAATTGTTTAAATGTTTAGATATAAAAACATATAGAGACAAATTTTAGAGAAGTGCTTGTATAAGACCAGGAGGGTAGGAGAAAGGAGAGCTCCTGGTGGAGGAGGTAGAAAAATAAGGAATAACTATAACTGGTTATGGAGTTTCTTTTGTGGGTAACTAAAATGTTCTAAACTTGGTTATGATGATGAATGCATAACTCTGTGAACACTTGATTGCATTGCACACTCTAAATGGTCAAAGAGTATATGAATTATATCTCAATAAAACTCTTTCAAAATATCTTTCTTTTTGAGAGGCAGGCCTCAATTTATTGATAATCATTACACAATGTTGTGTGTATTAAATTATCACATTGAGTATTCTGAATATATATAATCTCTTGGTTAATTACATATTTTTATATCAAAATCAAAATTTGTTTCTTTTTTTAAATTTTTGGTGATACATATTAGATTTATATATTACAGGGTATATGAGATGTTTTGATACAAGCATGCAGGGTGAAATAAGCACATTATAAAGAATCAGGTATTCATCCCCTCAAGCGGTTATACTTTTAGTTACAAATAATCAAATTACATTCTTGAAGTTGTTCAAAAATATACTATTAAGTTATTCTTGACAATAGTCACCATATTGTGCTATCAAATGGTAGGTCTTATTCATTCTTTTTTATTTCTTATTTTTTGTATCCATTAACCACCTGCATCTCCCCACCCAATCTTGCACTACCCTTTCCAGCCTCTGGTAACCATCCTACTCTCTGTGTCCCTTAGTTCAGTTGTTCTGAATTTAGATCCCACAAATAAATATTTTTTGTCTTTCTGTGCCTGACTTATTTCACTTACAATATGTTCTCCAGTTCCATCCATGTTATTGCAAATGACTGCATTTCATTATTTTTAATAGCTGACTGGTACCCCATGGTGGATATTTACATTTTTTTTTTTGTCCATTCATCTGTTTGTGGACACCTAGAGTGCTTCCAAATCTTACCTATTGTAAGCAGTGCTGCAACAAACATATGAGAGCAGACAAATTTCCTTTTCAAAATATCTTTACCTTTCTTTTTGTCTTTGGCTTCAGATACACGTCAAAGTTACTTGTATTAATTTTTTTCTTCAATGTATTGATGTTATCAATTTGATATACATTTTTTGTTTCTTTTTGCATTGTTTCACATTTTCTTTTACATTTCTTATTGACATTTATATCTGTTGAAGTACATAAATTAGTAACATGATTTCAAAATTAAAAATTCAAAATTTCCCTTTCCAATCCCCAATCAAGCCAAACCCAGTTTAGCTTCCAGGCCGAGGTTCCTTAGGCTACTACGGCCCATGGGGCCTGCCAGGACAAACTCCCACAAAGAAATTTATGATATAATTTTATTTATTTTTCAGTTTGTTATTTTTCTCTTGAAGTTACTTAGGATTTTGTTATTTTGCATGTAGAAGTTGAAGTTTTTGGTAGCATAACTGAATTAATCATATTTATCTTTCCTGCACCTAGTTTTTGAAGCATAATTTAGAAGTTTAATTGTTATACCCAGAGTATGAAGAAATTCCCTTATGTATTTTCCAGCATTTTATTACTTCATCTTTTTATATTTATATGGTTGATCATTATGATGTTTACTCTTGTGGTTTTGTATGTGGTATGGATCTAATTTTGTAATAACCTTTTGTGTCAATGCTGTTTATTAAAATATTGATAAATAACACTACCTTTTCATGCATTGTATTTTCATATTTGATTGGGACTAATTTGACTCTGTCCATTTTATCCCACTAACTTCCTGTCAATTCAAGGAATCAATTATTGTATTTACAGAATTTCTGTAACAGCACTAGTCGCCCATCCCAGTTCTTCAATTTCATAACTACCTTAGCATTCTCTCCTGTTATTAATCCATAAAATTTTCATAAAACAGCATTATTTACTAGTTCCAGAAATTGAAGCTTGAGAGTATTTTTACTAGGATCACATTAAATGTGTAAATTAACTGAATGAGAGCTGGCATGATTATAATAAAGCATTATTTATGGTTGCTTATACATTTGTTCAAATCTATTTGATGTTTATTAGGAGGGTTTCAAACTTTTACTGATATGGGGTTCTGCAAATTTCTTGTCAAATATAGTTCAAAGTGTTTGATCTTTTACTTCAGTTTTATAAATAAGGCTTTTCTTCTCTGTTTAATTCAATTTTCCTTAGATTAGAAGACTGAGTGAAATTCTCTTTCTCTTTGAAATCTTCTCTAATACCAGTCTGTTAAGAGGAAACTTCCATTCAGTCTAGCATCTTTTTCATTTTTTGAGGTACTGTGTAGCTTCAATTGTTATATAATTGAAAAAAACAGAGTTTTGAGAGTCAAACAAACTCAAATGCCACATTCAAAGCTCCGTGACCATTGTATCCATTTACAAATTGTTATTGAATCAGGGACCTCTTTTCTTTATATCAATGTGATTTCATTTTCTAGTCAATAAGAGTAATGACACCTCCCTTAAAGTAATTGGGAGAAATACATTATTTAAAAAGTAATGGACATCCAAACATTCATGGAACTTTTTTGCTCAAAACTATTACCTGTATTCACTATTTCTATCAAAGAAATAAAGAGATGCGTTACCGATTATTCAAGTACCCCATTTCTTAAGAGACATCAGTATGCAAGAGAACTGAGATAATTAGAAGAGAAGGCAAGTGTTTCTTTACCAACTCATCCACTTCTTAAGAGAAACTGAGTGGGAGAAAGCCAGAGTATGGTATTTTAAGGTTTTAATAATCAGAAATTGATTGTGGAGAGCCAAAATAATTGTCTAGGTACAAACAACCTTCAGGTCCCACATAAGAGATGGAGTGAAGAAGTTAAATATATATACATATTTTTTTACTTCAAACTTCATGTCACCAACAAAACTAGTTGCTCTGATGAATGTTCTAGATTTTCTTGTCTCTAATGTGAGGAGTATTTTTCCTTCCTACACAGAGAAGCAATTGACTTATGAGAGACAGAAATAATGTTCATTTAATTGCAAAGTGATTTTTTTCAATGGAGACCTGTACTATGAAATTGAAAGATAGTGGTTTTAATCATTGCCACTTTAATTTTACTGTTTCGTGATCTTTAACTGATGGAACAGAAAAAGTTAAAAATCTTACTTAGTTGTGACAATTACATGGATAGTAGAACACATACAACTATTAACTCAATACTTTTTTTCTTTAATTCTATTTCTCATCCGATTTATGAGATTTTTCATTTCTCATTGGACATTTCTTATCTATGACAGCTAAATGCAGATGTTGCTTTCCCTCTCAGCCCTAAATAAACAACAGGAATTAGAGCAAGATTCATTTTTTTTGCTCTGTTAATTTTTCCATATTCTTGAAGAAATTAAATACTCCAATAGTTACCATTGTCCTGTCATCTGTTGAGAAAAAGATCTTGAGTTTGTAATGAAGTAGTCATGGAGAACTCTGTCACTGTCTCTTCATCCTCCCTTTCACTTTGCTTATTGAGAAAATGGGGGCCAGAACCTAAAGTAAAATAAAAAAAAAAAAGAAAGGAAAGCAAATATTACAACAGAAAGAAAAAAAAAAAAAGAAAATGTGGACCTTGGCTAGAACCATTAGGGTATGCCCTTCACATATGAGAAAATCAATATGCCTCCAGACAAAAGCATATCTAAACTATAGTCTATTAATAATTTTCTTTCCATTTTCATTAAAGAGAGTTCCAGTAAAAACCTGAGTTTATAATTATCATTTATCTTGTCATCATCTATCTTTGAATAATACTATTTAGTTTAAAGGTTAATTAGTATGAACCATTTATGATAAAGTGAATAATTTCAATCACCTTACTTTTCTGCTACACTTAGTTTTCTGAAATATATTATATTTTACTTCTGTCAGCTTGCATAGTTCCAATTCTTTAATAATCCACTGACCATAAATAGGTATGTTAACTTTAAAACACATAGCCCTAACACTGTTTTAAAAATATGGTTATATATTGATAAGTCAAGCTTTCTATAATGTACTGAAATATTGAAATATATATCTTAGTCAAACACTTTGTGTCTTTGAGAATGAGTTCTTATAAATAATTGAATGTCTAAGATACTTAGCATTTACCTCCTCAATAAAGTATAAAATTAATATAAATAAATATAAGTATAAAATTAATATAATATAAAATAAAATTAATATTTTATTCTTTTAAGGATTATAACAAAAATGTCTAAAATATGCTACACATATTAAGATTTCTCACTAATAACACAAGCCGTAGAACTTTTCATTAGACAAGGTCTACCTTTTTATCATTTAGTGCACTGGAGTCTACATAGGGTTTCTTTTATTTTGCTACTTTTAATGAAAAATTAAAATTTTGTATCTAAATTCTTTAGATTATTATTTCTTTTTTATCTTTGTTGTTTTCTCCTGGAATAACTAATGTTCATATTTGCTACTTAAGACCTTATAGTAAACCCTGACTGAGAAAAACACAGCTCTCATTTTAAAGGAATTACAATATGTCTAACAGTACCAAGCTCCTTCCCTGATACAGGATAAACACAGGACATTCTACATTAATAACTGACTGAACAATGCATGAAGAAAGGGAATTTTAAGAAGTAAAGGAATCTTCATCATAAAACAGATGAAGTGCTTTTGTTGTTATTAATAATCTTTATAGCTGCACATCATTTAAATGCATAATTCAATATTAGCACTCAAGTAACCCTTACCTCGAAAAGTTTCCACCTGCCAAATGAAGTCAGCCCCTCCATCCTAGGCCCAGGCAATAAGTCCTCTGCCTTTTGTTCTTTTTCCTAGTTTTGGTCTTTTCAAATTTCATATAAACAATGTTTGGCTTATTGCATTCAACATATACTTCTAAAATTAATCCGTAAGTGTATGCAATACTTATTTCTTGTTTTTATTGTACAGTTGGATTTAATTGTATTAATATATTAGAACTTTATTTTATTTTATTTATTTCTTCATTTTTGAGACAGAGTCTTGATTTGGTGCCCAGTCGGAGTACAGAGGTGCAATCATTGCTTACTTCAGTCTCAACCTCCTGAGCTCAAGCAATCCTCCCACCTCAGCCTTCAAAGTAGTTGGGATGACAGGCTTGTGCCACCACACACAGTTACTGTTTTGTGTTTTGTAGAAATAAGGTCTTGCCATGTTGCCCAGGCTGGTCTCAAACTCCTGGAAGCAGTCCTCCTGACTTTGACTCCAAGGCCCAGTTGATCTTATTATAAATCTAATTTTAATTTTCTTTTAAGTTCCAGGATACATGTGCAGGATGTGTAGGTTAGTTATACAGGTAAATGTGTGTCGTAGTGGTTTGCTGCACTCATCCACCCATCATGTAGGTATTAAGCCCAGCATGCATTAGCTGTTTTTCCTGATGCTGTCTTTCCCTGACCCCAGTGACAGGTCCCAAGGCACGTTGTTCCACTCCCTGTGTCTATGTGTTCTTATTGTTCAGCTACGACTTATAAGCGAGAACATGTGGTGTCTGTTTTTATTGTTCCTGTGTTAGTTTGCTGAGGACAATGGCTTCCAGCTTCATCCATGTCTCTGCAAAGAACATGATCTTGTTACTTTTTATGGCTCCTAGTATTCCATGGTGTGTATGTACCATATTTTCTTTATCTAATCAAACACTGATGGGCTTTTGTGTTGATTCCATGTTTTTGCTACCGTGAATAGTGCTGCAATAAACATATACTTGTGTATATTTTTATAATTGTATAATGGATAGCCCTTTGGTTATATAGTCTGTAATGAGATTGTGTGATCAAATGATATTTCTGTTTCCACATCTTTGAGGAATCACACACTGTCTTCCACATTGCTTGAACTACTTTACATTCCCCCCAACAGTATAAAAGTGTTCCTATTTCTACACAGCCTCACCAGCATCTGTTGTTTCTTGACTTTTTAATATAACCATGAAGACTGGCATGAGATGATATTGTGGTTTTGATTTACATTTCTCTAATGATCAGTGATGTTGAGTTTTTTATTATATGTTTTTTGGCCACATAAATGTCTTATTTTGAAAAGTGTCTGCCCATGTCCTTCACTCACTTTTAGTTAGGTTGTTTGTTTTATTTTTGTTAATTTGTTTAAGTTCCTTATGGACTCTGGATGTTACATTTTTGTCAGATGGAAGGATTGCCAAAATTTTCTCCCATTGTGTAGGTTGCCTGTTTGTTCTGATGATAGTTTGTTTTGCTGTGCGGAAGCTCTTTAGTTTAATTAGATGCCATTTGCCAATTTTTGCTTTTGTTGTAGTTGCTTTTGATGTGTTTGTCATGAAGTCTTTGCCCATGCCTATGTCTTGAATGGTATTGCCTAGATTTTCTTCTGGAGTTTTTATAGTTTTGAGTTTTACAATTAAATCTTTAATCTATCTTGAGTTAATTTTTGTATAAGTTGTAAGGAAGGGGTAGAGTTTCAATTTTCTGCATATGGCTAGCCAGTTCTCTCAGCACCATTTATTAAATGGGACTAGGTTTCCCATTGCTTGTTTTTGTCAGGTTTGTTGAAGATCTGATGGTTGTAGATGTGTGGTTTTATTTCTGAGTTCTTTATTCTGCTCAATTGGATTATGAGTCTGTTTTTGTACCAGTACCATACTATTTTGGTTACTGTAGTCTTGTAGTATAGTTCGAAGTTGGATAGGATAATACTTCCAGGTTTTTTTTGTTTTATTTATTTATTTGTTTATTTGTTTATTTTTTATTTTTTATTTTTTGCTTACAATTGCCTTGGCTACAAAGGCTCTTTTTTGCTTCTATATCTTTCTGATACCAAAAGCTGGCAGAGATGAAAAAAAAAAATGAAAACTTCAGGTAAACATACCTGATGAACATTGATGTAAAAATCCTCAATAAAATATTGGTAAATGGTAAATTGAATCCAGCAGCACATCAAAAAGCTTATGTACCATGACCAAGTCAGCTTCATCCCCAAGATTCAAGGCTGGTTCAACCTACACAAATAAATAAACATAATTAATCACATAAACAGAAATAGAAAATTCAACATCATTTCGTATTAAAAATTCTCAATAAATTAGGTATTGAAGGAACATACCTTAAAATAATGAGTCATTCATGACCTACCCTCAGCCAATATTATACTGAATGGGCAAAAGCTGTATGCATTCCTTTTGAAAACTGGTACAAGACAAGGATGCCCACTCTCATCAATCCTATTTGACATAGTATCAGAAGTTCTGGCCAGGGAAATCAGGCAAGAGAAAAAAATAAAGATATTTAAATAGAGAGGTAGTCAAATTGTCTCTGCAGATGGCATGATACTATATCTAGGAAACCCCATTGTCTCAAGTCAAAAGCTTCTTAAGCTGACAAGCATTTTTAGCAAAGTTTCAGGTGCAAAATCAACATGCAAAAAATCACAAGCATTCCTATACACCAACAACAGACAAGCAGAGAGCCAAATCGTTAATGAATTCCCATTTACGATTGCTACAGAGGGAATAAAATACCTAGGAATACAGTTAACTCTTCAAGAACTGTAAACCACTGCTCAAGGAAATCAGAGAGGACACAAACTAAATGGAAAAACTTCCCATCTTCATGAATAGAAAGAATCAATATTGTGAAAATGCGCACTCTGCCCAAAGTGATTTATAGATCCAATGTTGTTCCCATTAAACTACCAATTGATTTTTAAAGATTCAATTTTTTTCCCATTTACCATTTTCTTGTGCCTTCTTATTATTGAGTTTCAAGAGCTCTTTTTTATATTATAAATAAACGTTCTCCATAAGATATACGTATTGCAATTATCTTCTTACAGTCTGTGCCTTTTCAGTGCTTTCCGTAAGAACATTTAAAATAATAATTTTGGTAAAGTTTAATTTCAGAATTTTATTTATTTGCACATTTGCTTATTATTAATTCTGCCGTCTTTTTCATGCTCTAATAAGCTATTTGTCTATTCTTCACCAGCACTGCACTGCCTTAACAGTTGTAACTTTATAAGAAATTATAAATTCAGGTGATGTAAATCCTGCAATTTTGTTCTGTTTGTTTCAAAATTGCTTTGCTACACTGAGTCACTTACCTTTTTTTGTAAATACTCTAATCAGCATGAGAACTTGTACACAATCACATTACAACTTTGGGTGATTGTATTGTGTTCATAGGTAAATTTGGAAATAATTACAGCATAAACCTATTTCTATCCCAATTCACAAAAACACTGTATTTTTTATTTATTTAAGCCTTTTGCAGTTTTTCCAAAAATATTTCAAACTACAGTTAAAGGACTTGCTCAAACTATAAGCAAATTTCTCCCAGAAATTTATTTTTATAAACGCAATTTTAATTTTGTTCTGTTGCAGTTGATCTCTACTAGTATTGAAGTTTTTAATATTTTACCTTCCATCTCATATTCATCTTTTATTTCTTCTCTGTGAGAAGGGATCAGGGCAATTTAAATATTTTTTGTTTGCTGGCTGGTATGATGTTAATCTTAGTCAGTAAAAGGCACTGGTGGACAGTGAGTGAGGACATGATGGTTCCAGTGTCTGCTAGCACCTACCTTTTATTGTATAGTGAATTTCTTCCACTGAGCACTTGTGGTATATAATAGAGCTTCAGATCACAGCAACTGCACATGGGCAACTTCTCCAGCACAGGTTTCTGCAGTAAATCTTGCACCAAGATCTTGAATTACATGTTTTATTTCTACCGTCAATTTTCTATAGCATATGCAGTTTCTACTGCACTGAGGTCCAGTAGCAGCAAGGTTTGAATTTTTAAAACCCACGTTCTAGAGCATGTAAATCTCCTCTGATGTCAGGGTCCCTTAGTATGGATGACATTTCCATTATCAAGCTATATAGAATGTACAGATTTTCTCACAGTTGAGTCCTGTGGCAAAAAGGATGCATTTCTAGCACCGAGCCCCTAGCATGGGCAGCATCGCTAGTGCCCAGGTTCTATAACACAGATGGTATTTCCAGAACCATGTTTTTGCAGCATGTGCAGCAACCCTTGCATTGGAGTTTTACAGTGCTTGGTGACCAGAAGGACCTATCTCCTACCACCTGCTAATAGGTGACACCTCTATTGTGGAGTTTTGCCGTTGAGAACCACTGTGGAGACCTGATCCCAGGACCAAATTTCACTAGCATCAAAGAGGGTGGATTTCTAGGAAATTTCTGAAGTACATTTCCAAAGAGATTTCTGTGCCATCCAGTGATCCATGGTAGTGCCCTGTCCAAAAACGTCCAGATTTCACCTCTAGGAGTAAAGAGATGGTCTTTCATGTGTTTTATCTCAGCCTTATTTGTAGTGGCTGCTACTTACATATGTAACTTGGTGAAAATGCTCTGCCATATTTACCTATTGCTGGATTATGTTTTTAATAAAACATGCATTTATTTTCTTGTAGTATATTGCTCTTGCATTTACCCTCTTGGAATTTCTGTTTCAGCTGTCAGGGTAATACTGTTTTTTTAATAGAATCTAATTTCTTTTCTCTTTTTCTGTTTCCTGGGAATGTCCATATAGAATTGCTACTTTTTCTTTCCTGAAGTGTTTGGTACAATTTGCGTTAATGATTTTTGGGTTTAAGGCTTTACTTTTGTGGTAAGATATTTAACTTAAAAAAATCCAAATTTCCCCACATACATAGAACTGTAGATTATCCCTTTTTTCTTTACTGAACTTAGACAGTTTTGTGGATTTTGTTGTTGTTGTTTTGGTTTTTTGGTTTTTTTGTTTTGTTTTGTTTTGTTTTGTTTTGTTTTTTTTCCAAGTCTCCCTCTGTTGCCAGGCTGGAGTGCAGTGCCGCGGATCTTGGCTTAATTCAACCTCTACCTCCCGGGTTCAAGTGATTCTCCTGCCTCAGCCTCCTGAGTACCTGGGACTACAGGCAAGCACCACCACACTCCGCTAATTTTTGTATTTTTGGTACAGATAGGGTTTCACCATGTTGGCCAGGATGGTCTCGATCTCTTTGCCTCATGATCTGCCTGCCTTGGCCTCCCAAAGTGCTGGAATTACAGACATGAGCCACTGCGCCCGCCCTGATAGTTTTTACCTTTCAAAGTATGTACTCTTTTTTTCAAAGCTGTCAAAGTTACTAGCATTAACTTGTTTATTGTATTTATTATCATCCCTGTAATGCCAGTAGGATCTCTAGTGATACCCCCTTTGAATTACTGACAGTTGCAGTTTGTTCAGTTTCTGTCTGCTCCTAATCATTCTGGCTAGAGATTTGTCCATTTTGTTAATCTTTAAACAACCATGATAATCTTTCTGTTTTTACTTTCATTGATTGCAGTCTTTTTCTTTATTTTACTATTTTGCATCTTTTCAAAAATGAAAATATATCTAATCAGTAACTGTAATTGTTGTATCTGTTTTCTTCTAATTTGTAAGTCTTACTTTTCAATATAATTCATGACTGTCTTTAGGTATCATTCAGGTAAGCATTATGTATGAATTATAATGCGTTAAGCAGTAAAAGTGTTAATAAAATTTAGGCATGTTAAGTGACTCCAAAAAAGTACTAGGTTGGCAGATACCAGGTTGATTGTCTTCCCAGTGATATTTCAGATCCAGGTGACATCTCTATGTTTCTTTAAATTTCTCTCATTGCCTCAAGATTCCTGAAACAATTCCAAGCATCATTTCAGCCTAGTACATTATCCAAAGGGGGAAAACAAGGGGTGGAAAATAAACTGAATTAGACAACTATTGCTCTCATTTTTCTTAAATCAAAATTTTCTCAGTCTCCACTAAGTCTCAATGGTTAGAACTGACCATGCATCTAATGGCAAAACCCTATCAATATAAAATTGCTGAGGTGGTTGGGTGCCATGAACCTGGCAGATTGAGGCTGCGGTGAGCCATGATCATGCCACTGCATTCCAACCTGTGCAGTGAGACTCTGTCTCAAAAAAATAAAAAAAAAAAAAAAAAAAAAGAAAAATAAGGAATAAAACAAATGAGTTAACTGGATAGTCAAGTAATAATGTCTGCTTCACCCCCGAAGTAGAAATCAAACTATTAACTACTAAAGAACATTGCTTATGCCGAATTTTGAATGAATTTAATTTTTACTCATTAATTTAGCTAGTAATATTTTAGTTTTGTGAAAAATGCTAAAATTCTGAGAAAGAAAAAAATTAATTATTATTGATATTGTAGGGAAAATTTCAGGTAAAATACAGAGTATATTTTCATTTTTCCCCCATTAACCATGCAGACAATTGCTCCATTTGATTTAAGTTTTCTTTTACTCTAGTTTTGATCTTGTTGAGTTTAAGCATCTCTGCATGCTTGTGTATATTTTCTTTTGTTTCTGTCGAAAATGAGTTTCTAATATAGCACTTGTAAGTGATATTCAATAAGTACCAGCAATACAACATTATTTTATTCTGCTTAGATATATTTCTTCAGTATATTCTTCATCTCATCCTGGTAGAAAGATGTAATTTCTGAGAATTAAGTAGAGAATGCCATAAGATAGTATTAAGACTCAAACATTTGATTTTGAATTTGGTGTTTGCTTGCATTCTGTCCAGTCTACAAAATGAAGAAAAATGATTTTCAAGAAATAATCATAGTGTGTATTTGCATATTCATAGAAATTCCTGATGCTATGACTACAAAATAATAAAATAGAAAGGTTTCCATGTATTTAATCTCTTTCCATTATTTAGTAAACTAATGAAAAAGAATTTTATATTGGAATTCTATAACGACTTTGACATATTAATTTATGATTGCATCCATGATTATTCTTAAAGATGACAGTATCTATCAATACTCATTTCATCATAGTAAATTTTTCAAAATTCCACTTTAACACATCATTCAAAGTAGAATTATCTGAATGTTTTTCTTGACCTATACATTGGGAAAACATTTGGTCAATGTAGAATTAGTGTTTTAAATGACTTTAAAGATAAATATCTCATGTGCTACACTATTTTAATATTTTCAAATCATTTGCTCTCTGAAAGCTAACTTATAAAAAAGAAAGCAAAGCAAATCAAACAGCTTTCGAAGAGTTCAATGATGCTATAAATAATATTTCTTTACAAGATTAAGGATATTTTCATAAGTGTTTTTTTAAAGCTGAGTTCTAGAAATCATGCTTTGAATTTGAATTAAAATACAATTGCTTTTCATTTAAATTATCCTATTCCTCCAATATAACTTTTTAAAACTATACAAGTTCCTTTATTTTTAATATTAAATGTGGGATATTACTTCCATCCCAACGGAAGTGAGGCTTCTTGGAAGGGGTCTAAAGAAAGGAAGTTTACTTTTTAAAAAAAATACACTAAGAGTACATTGATTTATACAGCTAAATGCTAACACTGGTGTAAAATCACTATTTGTATGTAGGATGGCAAGCATAAACGGTATGCCTTTAAGAAACAAAATATTGCAAGAAATTAAATAAATGTGGAACTACTGAGCTAAAATTAATAATGATAGCAATGATAGGTATGACAGGCATAATAATAATCATGTCTTTTCACGACAATCTTAAGGCATAGATAGCCTGAAAGCTGCCTAAATATAAGTAGTTGGGTTAGTTTAGACACTTTAATGTCAACTTAAACAGTATGATATTATTGGAAGATGATGAACTCATGAAATGCACATGGAAATTGCTTTGGATAGAAAGTTGGAACTCTGAGTCAGTCACTATTTCATTTGCAGATATTAAGGTAATATAGTTCTTAAATTTACTATAGTTAATGATATACACACAGTAAAAATTACAATATTTTATAAATTTGGAAGAACATGTATTCTATTTGAACTCTTCAATTTACCCAAGAGAAAATTTCCAGAACAGATAATTGGGGTCTATTTGGTTTCCAGAGACCACTCAGGAGAAGGAGCTGTTTTGAACTATCAGTTCTAGTTAACAGAAACATCTCCTTCACTTTCAAACAAATCCTAAATCCTGAAATTCTGTTCAATTCCCTTCTACTCCCTCATATAAATATAAAACATTTTATTGTCTACATTTGAGTAAATACTCCAAAATTTGTTGATGAGTCAAAATACATTTTATCAGGCTAATGAATTTAAGGTTTTCAAGATATGACATTGCCAGTCAGACATAATGATTCTGTCTCCTAGATCTTTTACCTTTCTCTCAGATCTTGTTTCGCCAAGGGCTCTAAAGTTTTATTTCCTCCAGAGTTAGTGTCAGCAGAACAGGTGATGTTATTAAGAAATTTGGCACTAAAAGCACAGCCTGGAGGACAGATCTGTCTTCTTGTCTATACATTATCATTGGAAGTTTGAAGCATATTAGTTGTCCTAGTTTAAGATCTTCCAAATGTAGAAGCTGGCACAACAATTTCTGTTTAAGATTCTTTATTTGAGAAGTTATTTCAAGAAGTATGCGGGGAGTCTGAAAATGATAAAGGAAGGGAGGAAACCGATAGGGTTTCATAACTGGCAAATTGCCTACATGAAAAACTGGAACTCGACACCACTATTATACTGTTTACAGAAAAGAAGTTGGGCTAGTATCTACCAGCTCAAAAACCACATCCCTTTAAGGACACTCCTATGCATTAAAAACTCTGCACTTGCAGCGGGCAGGAACAATATCTGACTAAAAAACACCCTCAAGCAGAGAGATGCAGAGAAGCAAACACCTGTCTTACAGTCTCTATACAATATATTGAGCTCGCAAAGTAGATGGGTGGAAGGAGTGCCCACTCTGATCCACAGGAGCCCCACATTAAGCTCTCATGGCCTGTAATAAGGCCATTCAAATTATTTTATTTTAAACCTAAAGGTAATTCAAAAATAAAAATGGAAAAAGTAAATAGAGATACTTATAAAAAAAAAATCAAAGATAACAATAAAGACTTGGAGTAGATTCTTGTATTGCCAAAATTAAATCATTTTTAAGACAAAACATTTATTTTTAAACTTGTATTTGGAGCAAGCATTGGCAAGCAAGTAAGAGCCAAAATAATAATAACAATAAGAAGAAGAAGAACCTGATTGTATATAAGGATTTACAATAAGATACAGCCGTAATTTCAGGTTATTAAATTATAGGTAATTAAAAATCTACAGGTGGAGGATATTTACCAAGAATTTAATGGAAACATTAGAATTATAACATATTCTTCATTATTTAATTATTAAATATAGAAACTATAACACATGTAAAATCAGAATACATGTCAATATTTTACTTTGCAAAAAAATCTTTTAAAATATAAACAAAGGAAGAAATCACAGTTTTTCCTCATTAATAAAGAAGCTTAAAAATGGAAAACACAGAAAACATAAGTTTAAATGATGGAGATTTAATGATTTCATTCTTTTTCATTGCTTAGTGATTTGTATTTTTTACATGTCTCAATTAAAAATTCATCAGTATTATTATTTAAGATACAAGAAATTACAAAGCAATGACAATATTATAGAACAATCAAGAATTATTGAAAGAGCATATCTAAAAAAGTATAGATATGAGTAAAGAAATGGCTAAGTTACTGAATAACTTTTAAAAGCAAAAATTTTAAACTAAAGTAAGGGCAATTCAACTTTTTCTTCTGACGGTAAATAGCATTTATGCTCTGGTAAGTCACTTAATTATTTCCAGCTTATACTTTATCCATCTTAAATGAGACAACTGAATTACACTGCAGTGAATTTAAGATGCAGTAAAAACAACTTTAATGAAACTATGGCATCAAATAGACAAAGGAAACGATATCTGGTAACGAAAATACAAGAGTCTTACTTAACAACTATCCAGAGCTTTGCATGAGAGTGTATGAATGAGGCATTTTGCAGAGCTTTGTAAATTTCACATTTATAAAGTTATACTCAAGAATTAAAATACTTAAATAAATCGTTATACAGAGAAAAAGTACCTTTTTAAAATTAATACTCTTGCTTTACTTTCTCTGTATTATAATTGTATAGGAAATTAAAATAGTCATTCTATTTTTATGTTCCAGACTGCATTTTCCAATTAATTAAAAACTATTAAACTTTATTATGAATCTTTATTTCATGTAAATTTAACTTTTTCTTTAAAATTCGAACTAGTAATAAAAAACATGTTCAGAAAACTTTAGGTATATTTTACCACTTTTTGAGGCAAGGGCAGGAAGGTGTCACATTTGTAATGCTTCATGTAGTCAGCAGTTTACTGTTTATTTACTTTTTAATTCACAGTTAAAGAAAGAACTAAATCAGCAGTACAAAATAAATGATTGCAAATCAAAAGTATAAGCAGAATGCATTCACAGCTACTTAGAGTGAATTCTACAAGTTATGTTTTTAAAAATATGCTGCACGTTTGATTGAGTTTTGCCCTAAATTGTATTCATCTAACGTATTTATTATATTTTCTATTGTCATTTGAAAAGACATTTTGAATTTTGCCTTTTCTATAAGACTGAGAACATCTCACTCTTAAAATGATAGTTGTTTCAAAATAAGGTAATTTGAAAAAACAAAAACAAAGCTGGATAAATCTTATATTACTGCTTAGGAAATTGCTGTGAAACTTTATTACCTTACCCAATTTCTGACAGGAATCTAGCAGCAGCTGAGCTGTGTGGTTTTAGCTCAACACTTGGAACAAGATCACAGTTCTCCTGTGGAGTAGCAAGGATCTCAAGATCTAACTTCAGCTTCAGAATCTGCTTCCATGATCATCCACCTGATTGTTGGCAGGTCACAGTTTCACAGGCTCTGCCTGAAAATTTTAGTTACTCACCACACGATCCTCTTCATATAGCTGCTCCAAAAATTATGGCTCTTTTCTACTAGAAAGAGTAATGAGAGATGTAGAACAACAGAGAAAGAGAGAGAAGACCAGCAATATTCTGCCATATGCTATTTAGCACATTGACAAACCCTGGTAAAACATGATAGGGGAATATTTAAAGGTGTGAATACCATGAAATGAATTTTTGGAGGTTATATTGGAGGCTGTTATTCCAGTCCTTCCTGGCTTCAATTATTTATGTTTCTCCCATAAGTGAAATACAATAACTTCCTCATAAAAGCCCTCCTAATGTCTTAACCCATTACAGCATCAGCTCAAATCCAGATCTATATCTATACCCAATACAGTAGTGAATGAGGCTCGTTCGTATGGTTTCTTAAATACAATCCTGAGTACAGTTTATCTTGATCTCTGAAACTAACATGACAAGGTATCTGCTCTTAATACATCCAATATAAAATGATGGCATAGATAATATGTTTTTAAAAAGGAAGGAAAAAGTAGTCATTTGTGCAAAGCTATATTTAAAATTCTAAAACTCAGCCAGTCACATGCTATAAATTCTGTAATTATATCTCAAGACCAACAAATAATTGTTCTGGGCTCTTGGTTCCACCCTGTGGGTCCTCCTTCCTTTTTAATGAAAGGTAGCATGGGTTGCTTTTCACTCACTTGCTGCCAGTAGAATTTTGTGGGACAAAAGCCCTCTTTTAATTTTGTGTTATATTTGTTCTTTTCAGTTCAATACGGTATCACATCTGAATCTGGAATTTCTTTAAAAAGTGTATAAATCTCATTAAGACCTGTACCATTAGACAAAATCCATGTTCATAATCTCTTAGTGATGAGACCATCTTTACTTTGCATATCACCTGGGAAGGCTGAGGGACAGTGACCTTGTGCTTTTAAAAAGCTCTACTGTTTGTAAGAAAATATGAGGCACACATTTAATCTCTTTAGAGAGCCTTTTGTCCGATATACAACCTTTGATTTTTCTGAGGTCTCCACCGAAAATGGTTTAGTCACATCTTCAGCTTTATATTTGGTCTGTATTTTCCTAGGAGTGTGTCTAACTTTGATCTTTCCTCAGAAAGTTATCCTCCTTTGTGAAATGAAAACACTGAAAATTTTCAAAACCATCAAGTGTTAATACTTTGGTTACCAGTCTTTCTTTGTTTTATCTCCTGCCTCCGACATTACTATAAGCAACAAGAGGAAATCAGGGAGCATGTTCAACACTGATTGGATATCTCATTGGGAGATGATTCTCCACAAGTCTCTGGTATATCTGCATCTCTGACATCATTATCTCGCATTTCTGAAGGTCAGAAGTCAGAAATGTGCCTCAATGGGCTAAAATCAAAATGTCAGAACAGCTGCATTTCTTTCTGGATCCTCTAGGGAGGATCCATTGTCTTGATATTTCCAGCTTCTAAAAGCTGCTTGTATTCCTTGGCTCTTGGCCCCACTGAATCTTCAAAGCCGTAAGTGGCTGATCCAGTCTTTCTCATACTAACTCACCCTAACATTGAATGGTCTTCCTTCCTAGTTTACTTATAAGGACCCTTGTAATTACAGGATATTGCAAAATAATTTGGGATAGTCCCCATCTCAAGGTCTTTAATTTAGCCACTTCTGAAAAGTTAGTTCTGCCATGGAAGACATATAACATATTCACAGGTTCCAAAGTTTAGAACATGGGTATCAATGAGAGACCAATATTCTGCTTATGATAGTTCACTTTTTGGACTCCAAAGATTCAGCTTCATCCCACATACAAAATGCAATCACCCCATAGCAAAATCTCCAAATTTTCAACCAATTAATGCATAAACTTAAATCCAAAATCTCATCTATGTCTGCTCAGCTGCAAGTCTCCAATCTTACTCTCAAAATCATCTAAATCAGGTATGAATGAAGTTCTGGATGTAATCCATTCTGGGACAGAATCCCATATGTGGGCTTGTGAGACTAGAAAACAAGTTATCTGCTCCCAAGATACAATGGTGGATGGGGATAAAATAGCAGTTTTATATATTGCCTTTCAAAATGGGGAAAAAATGAAAGAAAGGCAAGTATTGAACAGTCCAAAATTTTGAAAACCAGTTGGGAAAATGACACTAGGTCTGAAGACCTAGTAATAATATTCTTTGATTCCTGGCTCTACTTGCTCAGAGGATGATACCTCTTCCATTGGAGCCATCTTTAATTTTTAAGAAATGAAGTTCATGTTCTCAGGTAAGTAATGTTATCCATTTCATGCTTGTAGAATTTTGGGACCAACATTTTCTTATTATCTCATTCTTTCTCTGTCTCTTTCTAACCCAGCTGGTAGAGTTTCTGCTGGTAAAAATTTTTCAAGACCCTTGTAAGTCGCCTGAATTCATGGGAATTCACTCTATTAGTCAAGACACTATCACACAGATATTTTCTGAATTGTTCATTTATCTTCCCGGCTTCTTTCCAGATAGCTGTGCTTTCTTTGATTCACTAATATATCTCAAGAGACTTCTATGTGAACAGCACTGTAACTATTAGTTCCTCCTTAGGTACTAACAAAAAGCTTTCCAGTCACATGCTACTTTTAAAGTATGCTTTTTTGACAGTGAACTTCTTACCATAGTCTGCAAACAATAATTTAAGAATTCTCTAAAGTGACATATGATTTCTGTGCCATGATTATCAGTTTCTTCTGAAGTTTCACCAGCAAAGTCTTAAATGATTATATTTCAACTAAGAGTCAACACAAGCCAATCTAAGCTTTTTCAAGCATGATCTAAAACAACATAAAAACTTATGATCTTATAGTTCTGGAGGGCAGAAGTCCAAAATGTGTCTCACTGAGCTAAAATCCAAGAACAAGCAGGGCTTCCTTCTTTTCTGGGGATTTTAGGGAGAAGCCATTTGGGTTTTTTTGTTTTGTTCTATTTTTTGGGTTTTGCTTTTTTCAGCTCCTTCTTCCATCTTCAAAACCAGCAATGGCCAGTCAAGTCTTTCTCATGATACATCACTCTGACACTCACTCTTCTGCTTCTCTCTTTCACTATTCAGGAAGACCCTTCTCCTTCCTTTGTGTCCACCTGAATAGTTCATACTAACCTCCCCATCTCAATAACCTTAACATTATTACACCTGCAGTATCTCTTTTTCCAAATAGCATTCTAGATATTAACACACAGTCATTTTTGAGAGGGAACATTATTTTGTGTACCACACTTTGCTAGCAGTTCTCTCATAAGATCAGGATTTTTATTTGCTCTTTTGTTTTGCTTACTTGCTTTTAAAGTAGTTCTATTTATTTATTTTTAATTTATTTATTTTTAAAATTATACTTTTATTTATGGGGTACATGTGCAGATCTTGCAGGATTGTTACTTGCCATGGTGGTTTTCTGCCTCCATCCCCCGGGTCCCCTACATTAGGTATTTTTCCCAGTGTTATCCCTCCCCAATCTCTCCAACCCCAGCTATCCCACCCCCAGCCCCCCAGCCCCCAACAGATTCTATTGTGTGATATTCCCCTCCCTGGGTCCATGTGTTCTCATTGTTCAACACCTGCCTATGAGTGAGAACATGTGGTGTTTGGTTTTCTGTTCTTGCATCAGTTTGCTGATAATGATGAATTCCAGCTTCATCCATGTCCCTGCAAAGGACATGAACTCCTCCTTTTTTATGGATGCATGGTATTCCATGGTGCATATGTGCCACATTTTCTTTGACCAATCTATCATTGTGGGCATTTGGGTTGGTGCCAGGTCTTTGCTGTTGTCAACAGTGCCACAATAAACATATGTGCTCATGTGTCTTTATAACAGAACAATTTATAATCCTTTGGGCACATACCCAGTAATGAGATTGATGGGTCAAATGATATTTCTATTTCTAGATCCTTGAGGAGTCACCACACCATCTTCCACAATGGTTGAACTAATTTACACTCCCATCGACAGTGTAAAAGTGTTTCTATTTCTCCACATCCTCTCCAGCATCTGTTATCTCCAAATTTTTTAAGGACCGCAATTCTGACTGTTGTGAGGTGGTATCTCGATGTGGTTTTGATTTGCATTTCTCTAATGACCAGTGAAGATGAGCATTTTTTCATATGTTTGTTGGTTGCATAAATGTCTTCTTTTGAAAAGTGTCTGTTCGTATCCTTTGCCCACTTTTTAATGAGGTTGTTTGCATTTTTCTTGTAAATTTGTTTTAGTTTTTGTAGATTCTGTATATTAGCCCTTTGTTAGATGGGTAGCTTGCAAGAATTTTTTCCTATTCTGTTGGTTGCCAGTTCAAGCTAACGATTTTTTTTTTTTTTTTTTTTTTTTTTTGCTGTACAGAAGCTCTGGAGTTTAAGTAGATCCCATTTTTCTATTTTGGCTTTTGTTGCTAATGCTTTTGGTGTCTTAATCATGAAGTCCTTGTCTATGCCTATGTCCTAAATGGTATTGCCTTGGTTTTCTTCTAAGGTTTTTATGGTATTAGTTCTTATGTTTAAATATTTAATCCATCTGGAGTTAATTTTTGTATAAGGTGTAAGAAAGGGTTCTAATTTCCACTTTCTGCCCATGGTTAGCCAGTTTTCTCAACAGTATTTATTAAACAGGGAGTCCATTCTCCTATTGCTTGCTTTTTTCAAGTTTGTCAAAGATCAGATTGTTGTAGATATGTGGTGTTACTTTGTTCTTTCACTGTGATAAAACTTCCTTCCTATGCAACATCCCCTGAGCCATTCATCACCCCTGGGACTTGAGAAACAAGGAAAGTTGAAGCAAATGTGAAACTTGTGCTGCATTCAGTATTTGGAGGAAAAAGTTATTTTTCTCTGACCTAGGAGTTTGATAGCTTCTGCTAGCATCAGTGGAATTGTGGCAGTTCCATTGTTTCCTTAGAAAGCAGACTAAAATTTCAAATGTGTCACAGTATATGACTGCCTTAGTCTGGTCAACCATTGATGACTTAGTAATTAACTTTAGCTAATTATGGTGGTGCTAAACTCTCTGCCATTACATTAAAACAATCTCCTTTCTCTAATTTCTAATAACATTTGTCTCACTTTTCTGCAACCCTTCAGTCACAGACTTATCCAAGAGCATAATCCTTCTATTAAGAGCTTCCTCGAAGCACTTTGGGCTTTTGCTGTAATTCTCCTCAAGGTCTAGTTTCTAGTTTCAAACTCTCTCTCATATTTCAAGTTTGTTTTCTCGTATCTTACTTTTGGTTCCAAACAGATATTTTGGTTCCAAAAAAATCAGCTTTCTTTTGTTGAATAATAAATTATTTTAAAGTATAGGAGCTTAAGGCAACACATACTTCTTTTCTCTTACAGTTTATCAGGGTCAAGATTGAAATTCTTAGAGTAGTTTAGGTGAGAACTTCTGGCTCTGGAAACTAAGAGATTTCAACTAAACTGTTAGCTGGTGATTCAGTCACTTCAAAGCTCAAATGAGGCTTGTGAACCTGTATGCAAGCTCCTTCATATGGGTTTTGGCAGACATCAGTTCTTTGGTGGCTCTTGGCTGTCACAGAGTATGTGATGAGAGCAACAATGAGAGAGAGAGAGAGCATATGCAATATTAAAATATCAAATATCTGTGTTTTATAACCTACTCTTAGCAGTGACGTATTTTACTTCTACCATATATTATTTGATATCCAGACCAACCATGGTACAATATGGGTGGAAATTATTTGGAGTTAAGATAAGTGAGGGCTTTGTTGAAGGCGGGGCATTATAAACTGTATTCTTTGATATTATTATTCTAAAATTAGCCTTCTTTGTATATAAAAATATTGATATAAAATAATATGCAGAAAGAATTTCTATCTATCAAATATATTTTGTTACATATCTAAGATAAAAGAAATCATATTTTATACTTATACCAAGTAAATTTTTAAACTTTTATGGTCATAAATATTTTAATAACATATTTAATTATCTGTATTAGTATATTTGCATACGGAATTATCTAAAATACATTCATAACATTAGATGGAAAAACCTGATTGAAATTCTGTATAACATAATTCATGGCACACAAGAATGATCAATATTTGTCATTGGCTGGGTGACCGTGAACATACAGCTTCATCTTCATGATGTGGCCTCTGGTCATCTCTCCTACCTCATCTATTCTCATTTCCCTCCACCAGAGACACACTCTGTCTTCCTTGCTAATTCTAAACTCAATAGATGTATTCTGGACTCAGGACTTCTACTGTAGCTATTTCTTCTACCCGTAATCCTCTTTCACAGATATCCCCATAGTTTCCCACTTTACTATTTTCAAAATTTTGATCACGTGCCATCTTCTCAGTGAGACTTTGCCTAATTAGAATTTACATTAACTCAATACATAAAGCTAATTCCCTGATTTCTGCTTCAATTTTTTTGCATGTACTTACAAGCCTTTATAATATTGTGCAACTTATTTGTTTTTTCATTTTTGTTGTCTGCCTCCCATATTAACCTGTAATTTCCACAAGGGAAGGTTTTTGTCTATCATCTTCTTTAGTCAAGTGCCTCTGGAACATAGAATACCAACTGAAACAGTGATAATTCAAAGAAAACTGCTGAAAGAATGGGTAAATACATGGGGCTTCTGGAGGTAAGAGGTTAGTAAATTAATCAGCAGGTTGAGTAGTGCATACTGGATGTTTCCTTTGCCTGAACGAATAAGCTGTATTGAAATGTAAGAAAGTGGAATAACTTAGAGAATTAGATCATTACTGAATATATTTGGAAATACTGCTTTTCTTTCTGGTTGTTGTCACATTGGGAGCTATAAGGGGATGTAAGACTGTTCTAGATTATCATGGTAGCTTCAATATTCTTATCGATTAATATCAAGTGACCATTGCTGAACTGCAAAAAACAATATTGATAGTTTAAATTTTAAAGTTGTTCTCTGAATATTTTTAGCAAAACTTTAAAGCAATGGATCGAAGTTATGTTCTATAGTGACATGAAAGGCTGTATAATCCAGTTGAATTTGGCTTTCCTGTGGAGCTTGAATTGTTACTAATGTTGTATGATAATGAACTCTGTTTTTCCTATTGAGTATCTTGCCAATATATATATATTTTTTTTCAGTTAATGGGATTTTTATTGTATTTTATGGTAACATTTGCCAATTCCATATCTCCTTTACTCAAAGCTAGATCAAATGACTTTTTGCTCTCTGATCTCCAGTTCTTCAAACATCCTTGAGTGACATTTCTCATTACTTTCTGAAAATACCCAAGGTAAGGCAGAATGTCTGCAATATAATATAGAATCACCTTGTGCCAAAAAAGACAGTGGTTAAAATTATTAATTTTATGTTTGCCAGAACTGTTGTCAGCAATTCTGTCACCACTTTTTAAAAAAATGCTCAGTTCATATGATATTTGAATAATATTTTCTCTTCTGCCCTTAGATTCTGCTAAACATCAAAACAATTAACAGTATACTTTTCAGGCTAAGCTCTTGTATCTTCTGGAGACTATCAGACTAAAAGAAAGCAATGAGGGTATTGTGACTTAATGCTTCTTACCCTGAATTCTGTTTTAATCAGATAAGCTTTGACCATTTCCATTCCATTTCTTGATACTTCATATAAAATTTACTTGAATAAAATGAATATTCCTTTGGGTAGAAAAAAATATTTAAAAATAATTTACAAGCTATATTCTCAGGTGGTTCTCTTGCCTTAAAAAGATATATTACTAACTGCAATGTAATCAAGTGTCTGTAACCTGAAAGTAAAATTCATATCCACCCAGAAACTCATGTGACTTTATTTGGAAATATGGTTTTGCAGATATAATTAGTTAAGCTGAATTCATACTGACTTTGTGGGCCTGAATTCAACAATGGATGTCCTTATAAGAAAGCCATGTGATGACTTAGAGAAATACCAGGAGAATTCCGTGTCACAGGTGAAGTGACATCTGTAAGCCAAGGAATGTCAAACAGGGCCCATAAGCACCAGAAACTAGTAAGAGCCCAGGAAGTATTCTTCCCTAGCTCAAATGTCACAGCTCTGTTGACACCTTGATTTTATAATTCTAGTCTTGAGAACTATGAGAAAATAGGTTTCTATTATTTTAAGCCACCTTATTTATGGTATTTTGTATCAGACTTGGGAAACTGATACACTAATATTGAATCTATGAGAAATGTGTTTTGAATGATTATTTCAACATATTTTGAAATTCCATGTATTTTCCATAATGCATAAACTTCTGGTGTACACATTTGTTTGAAGGCTTTCCAGGTTAATGTCATAATTAGTTGTGATTACCCCAAAAATCAGCCATTTAAAAAACTTTTAACATTCTTAAATGTTTTTCTTGACTTACCTTGTATCATGTGTTCTATAACTCAAATTATATGTTTTTCTAAATTAATCTAGTTGTAGAAATAAGACAGTGTGGTATGTCCTATAGAATATCAATTTGCGTATGATTCTATAATGAAGAAAGGAAAAATGAAGATATTCCAGAGATAATAGGGATTTGCATTATATTCCCTGGCCTAACTTGTTTTTCCCTTTAAACTTGGATAAACCCTTTAACACATCACTCATATGTGCTCTGGGTCCTATGAGGGAGCTAAAAATAAATTAATTGAACTCATGGAGCTAGAGAGTGAAATGATGGTTGCCAGAGGTTGGAAAGGGTGGCAAGGATGGGAGGGCAATGAGGTGATGGTTAGTGGATACAAATGAATAATACAGTTAGAAAGAATGAATAATATATAGCATTCAGTAGCACAACAAGGTAACTATAGTGAACAATAATTTATTCTGTATTTTAAAATAACTAAAACAATGGAATTGGAATGTCCCTAACACAAATAAATTATTCAGGTGATCAACTGCCCTGATTTGATCATTACTCATGGCATGCTTGTATCAAAATATCACATTTACCTCATAAATATATACAACTATTTTGTAGCCATAATAAATAAAAAAATTTTTTCCTCTATATATAGAGAACGAATAAAGGCACAAATTAAGGGAAAATAATTGAAACACCTATAGGTGACAAAGAGTTGCATCTAGAAAAAATAGAAATTTATTTCAATTAAAAAAATTCTTAAGTGACAAAAACATTTAAAAAATAAAAACAAATAACAAAAGACAAGGATGTAGAACAACTTTAAGACTGATACATTCTTGGTGGGATTTGAAGATGTTAAAATCACTTTGGAAAGTATCTTGATACATTTTTATAAAATTTATTTTTCCTTGCCATATTACCTAGCAATTCTAGTTTTCTATTTATTCTATGGAAATAAATACTTAAGTCCATTCTTTTTTTGTACAAAAACATTTACTCCATGTATTTTATAAATGTTTAAAGCTTGAAATGACTCCAAATATCCACGAATGGGTGAAAAGCTACAGAAATTCCAGAGTATTTATATACTAGATGAATCACAAATTATTTTGCTAAATAAAACAGACCAAAAAAAGGAGCATGTATAATATACATCCACTGATGTTGTTTTAGGATAGACAAAACTAATCTACAGTGAGAAAATCAGATAAACAGTTGTCTAAATTAGTAGGTGTGAACACCTACAGTTGCTTGGAAGCAATTTTTATTAAAGCCTGAAGGGCTTCAAGATGTCTAGACTCATGGGAAACTAAGGTAAAAAAATAAAAACTAAGCATGAAAAAGTTGATGGAGCCCAAAGTTTAAGGAAGCTAAGATAAAATTTTGGAATTCAAGCAATATCAGGAGAGTTAAGAAAATTAAGCTAATATTTTTGAACCTTTCACAAAACTAGCAGTGGAGGAAATTCTAGAACTGCAAAATTAGACAGGCTAACTTTAACCATTCTTCTCTAATTCAGAGTAAAAATATGATAAATCTGATTAAGGACATAACTCATGCAAAATTATTATTTTAAAAATTAATAATAGTATATGTTGGAATTATATCTTTATAAATAAGAAAAATATATTCTAAAGATATGCCCATTGAACATATAACACTGTAACCTGACAGTATAATTTTTTTAAAAAAAAGAAAAAATGAAAACACATTGTTAAAAAGCAGCATAAATATGGAAAGAAATAAAAGAACATAATTTTAAGAATGAAGATTTTACTCTGAGTAACATAAGAACAAACAAAAACAGGTCATATCGTATGTGAAAAAGATTAAAAGGAGAAAGCCTTTAAAATTAAAAGAAATGGAAAGAGAGAAAACATTGATTTAAGAAAGAAGGGCCAGGTGTGGTGACTCAGGCTCATGCCTGTATTCCCAGCACTTTGGGAGGCTGAGGTGGAAGATCACCAGAGGTCAGGATTTTGAGACCAGTTTAGTCAACATATCGAAACACCATCTCTAGTCTCTACTAAAAATACGAAAATTAGCGAGGCGTGGTGGTAGGTGACTGCAATCCTAGCTACCTGGGAGGCCTAGGCAGGAGTATCTCTTCAACCCAGAGGGTGGAGTTTGCAGTGAGTTTAGATTGGTGACTGAGCAAGACTCCTACTCAAAAAAAAAAAAAAAAGAAGGACAAATCTGAAATTACATTTTGAAAGGAAACATGGATTTATTGGAGAAAATTAATTACGAACAACTGATACTGATACAGATTCCAGTATAGTTGACTTTGTGTTTATTTATTGCTGCTATAGCAAATTGCTACAGTCTTCATAACTAACACAATTTGTTATCTTTCACTTTTGGAGGTCAAAAGTCAATATGTTCCTTCTAGAAACTCTCGGCAAAAGTCTGTATCTTCACTGACTTTTTTAGCCTCTGGAGTTTCTTCACATTCCCAGGCTTGCAGTCTCATATTATTTCCCTCTATGTCCCCATCATTACAACTCTTTCTTTCACTCTGATCCTTCTTCTACCCTCTTAATAAGCACCCTTATGATTACATTGTAGCCATCCAGATAATCCAGGTTAACCTCCCCATCATGAAATCATTAACATTAACACATCTGCAAAGTCCCATTTTCCAAGAAAGAATTTTCATAAATTCTGGAGATTGAGAGATGGATGTCTTTGGGAAAAATTATGGTGCCTACCATGGATTGTAAAGAAAGAAAAGACAACGCTTTGAGCATCCAGACCAAACTAAAGCCACACAAAAAAAAGGAATTATAAAATATAATCAGATTATCATCAGACTTTCCAAGAGTAACACTCAGGCCAGAGAAAAAAGAGAAAAGTGTCTTTTTAACAGTTAATAAAATATATGAGCTACAGATTTATTTTCCAATTAAACATATTTCAAATATAAAAGCCCCTAAAAAACTCTCATAGAATATTTTAAGCATTCATAGAATGAGACTTTGAGAAGTTATTAAATGTGCTTCAAACAGTCAAAATGACTTGAGAGACATCAAAATATATAAAAACTAGTATATAACATTGAATATATGTATATACATGTAGAACTAAGAATACTTGATATAAGAGACATAAAATACATTTTGATGGCTATATATCTTATGATATACTTATAACTGTAAATGGAGAAAACACACAAAAATAAACAATTTAAATATAATTAAAATGACAAAAAAAAAAAAAGGATACATACACAGGGTAGAAGAGATGAGCAGTCTTCAGTCCTGAATTGCAGTTCAGTGTCAGAGGTCAATTAATGCTTTTCCATGTGTTGCTCTGTCAGTTGAAAATGGCTTGAAACAATAACCAAATTGGTATTAAGAAGTATCCCTAGTTATTAGATTGCCACATTGAAATGTCATTTCTCACTAAAACAAAACAGGGCAGAAAGCACCCAGTATGTGCCAAGAACTTCTTCTCATACCCAATGACAGAGCCATGTCCAAAGGACTCAGAAGCCAATTTGAAAAGGTTTCCACTATCCAAAGAAGGAATAATTTAGGAATAATTAAGGAAAAGCATGGTTACAGATTGAAACCCATCAGATACGTTTAAATACATAAAATTGCAAATAATAATAATAAAGTAATAACTTTTGGACAATGCTAGAGACCCAATTCTTTCTTTAAAAACTTAGTGCTGTAATCTGAATATAGTTTGTTTGGCCCCACGAATCTCATGTTGAAATTTTGATCCCCAGTGTTGAAGGTGGCACCTAGTAGAGGTGTTTGGACCATGCAGGGAGATCCCTCATGAAAGGCTTGGTGCCATTTTCATGGGAGTGAGTGAGGTCTCACCCTTAGCTCCTACAATGTCTGATTGTTGAAAAGAGCCTGACACCTCCTCTTATCTCTCTTTCTTCCTCTCTTGCCACTTGATTTCTGCACACCAGCTCCCCTTTTCCTTATTTTATGAGTAGAAGCAGCCTGAGTCCCTTGTCAGAAGAAAATGCTGATGCAATGCTTCTTATATAGTCTGCAGACCTGTGAGCCAAATAAACCATTTTTAAAATAAATTACCCACCTCAGGTAATCCTTTATAGCAACATAAGCAGATAAAGGCCATCAGTAATTAAAAGAAAAGAAGAGATGGAATGCTTCTGTTGTAAGGATGAAACCCTTGGTAACCAAAAGATAGATGTTTCTTTTCTTCAGTCAAAGAGCTGAAGAAGAAATAATAAAATTATAATATCATCATTTTTCAATTCCTATTGGAAAACTTGATGTAGTCTTTGAGCAATAAGAACTGCTAAAACTATAAAAAGAAAGAATTATGATATATGTCTCCAGTTGAATAAATTGCCACCTGTAAATTAGACAAGCAAACAAAATTGCTCTTTAATTGTGATTGTCTCTTAATTTAATTATAAATTTATAAAGAGTCACACTAACCTATACTATATAGATATATATGAAGGAAACTCTACAGAAAAAGACATGCAATGGCTTTTCAACGAGTTAATTGCAAAGAATTCTAGGCATAGTTTATTTAGACAATTAAAGGATATTTTCACATCCATGCAGTACTGCTAATAATAAAATTGAAAATCATTTTCTGTGGGTCTACCTGGCAAGAAATATCAAATATATAAATGATCACAATCCTTGACACAATCATAATGTTTGTTAATTTTTTAATTGGCAAAGATGTGAAGAAATTGGAATCCTTATACACTGTTGGCGAGAAAGCAGAATAATGCAGCCAATATGAAAAACAGTATGAAAGTTCCTCAAACAATTAGAAATATAACTATCATATGCTCCAGAAATCTCACTTCTGGGTATATGCCAAAAAAAGTGAAGTCAGGGTCTTAAAAAATTTTAGCACTCCCATATTCACTGTAGAATATTCACAATAGCCAAAATTTGAAACAACTTACCTGTCCATTGATAGATTAATACATTGTTAAAAATGATATATACATATAATGAAAGATAATTCAGCCTTAAAAGAAAGGAAATCCTGCAATACGCGACAACAAGGATGAACTTTAAGGACACTGCACTAAGTGAAATAAGCCAATCAGAGGAGGTCAAATACTCATGATTCAATTTGTTGCAGGCATACAAAACAGTCAAACTCATAGAAGCAGAAAAAAAATTGAGGTTACAAGAGGCTGGAGAAAGGAAAACAAGAAATTGTTGCTCAATGGCTACCATATTTCTGTTATACAGTATTAATGATTTCTATAGATCCATTCCATGACACAGCACCTACAATTAACAATACCATAATGGCCCCTTTAGAGGATATATCTCATTTAACTGTTCTTACCACACACACTTGCATACACAGATATACATAGACATCGTAAATGAAAAAATACAGACACACAGACACAAAAGAATAAGAGAAGGACTGGGCATGGTGGTTCACATCTGTAATCCCAGCACTTTAGGAGACCCAGGCAGGAAGATTACTTGAGGCCAGGAGTTTGAGACCAGCCTGGCCAACATGGCAAAACTCCATCTCTACTAAAAATACAAAAAAATTAACTGGGCCTGGTGGCACGTGCCTGTAGTCCCAGCTACTTGGTGACTGAGGCAGGAGAATCTCTAGAACTTCTGAGGTGGAGGATGAAGTGAGCTGAGATCATTCCAAAGCACAACTGCCTGGACAACAGAGCAAGATTCTATGTCAAAAAAAAAATTAGCTATGTTAAGTATCTTAATTGTGGTGGTGGTACCATGGGTGTATGCAAACTCTAAACTCATTAAACAGTACATATTAAATATGTGCTATTTTTACATATAACTTGTAACTCAATAAGGCTAAAAAAGAAATCTACAAAAACCTAGTTTTAAAATTTCTAACCATAAATTATGAATTATAGACTGTAATATATATATATATAGTATATTATGTATTTAGCTTATAGAGCATAATGAGAAACAATATAAGTACATTGAACTTAAGAATGTACCACATGCTTTAAATTAAATTACTTACTCAGTAGCGTCTTAAACACATTGAAAAAATGAGTAATATCATTTTCAGTGAAAAACTTCAAAACATGCTATATGTGAGGTAGGATTTTCATTTTGAAACTTTCCATGTACCTAGAAGTATGTGCAATAAAAATCAAACATTTAAGAGATTAAATTACAGTGCACACCCTTGTTGACCATGAATGCAACACAGTGAGAGATTTTGGAAGATTTCTTCCTTGCCATTTCTCTTTATTCTAAACTCCTTACTGTGGAATTTCCTACATACATAGTTTTGACTTCACATCTCTCTTTTGTTCCCTTTTTTTCTCTCTTTAGCACTTGTCATTATGCTATTGATGTTGAATTTGCCTGTTTTTCTTGCTTATAGTGTCATTAAAAGTTCTATGAGGGCAAGAATTTTTCTCTATTTGGGTCATTGATGAATCTCTAAGACTTAAAATAGTGTCTGTAACACAGTAAAATCATAACAAACGTTTATTAAACCGATAGATACATGATTCAGTCTACATTATTTTATAATTCAAAGAATATCATTTTTAAATGTTTATATAAATCTCAGGGTAATGGAAAATTTATAGATATTACAAATATCCTTAAACTTTTGTCAAAAATTACTTTGATGATCATAGAAATGACCATGTTTTGCTCTTCTTTCAATTTTTATAGACCTTGACATTTTTTATATTTCAACATTAATAATACTACTTTTAAAATGTTAAATTGAGGTCTGTACTTATGCATTGGCCTTTCATAACCCAGTTTTATTTTTTAAATAAATTTCACTCTAGCCAGCTGGTTTTCAAAAGTTACCCTCATATGAAAAGATTACTATTGACATGCACCTTGTATTTATTTTTAACTGGAGTTGAATTGTATCAAAGAAAATCTCATGTTTCCCGTTTATGGCAGGAATGTAACACACTAAATACCACTTGTCTAAAGTGTTCTCTGGTTGTGTTGTCCCATTAAATACATTTACATTGAAATCACAACACTTTTTAACAGAGAAAACGAGAACTGTGCATTTTCTATTATTTGACAAGGACATGACATTATGTGTTCAATGTAAGTCTGTGAACTGCATATTCTAAAATGGGTTTATTTTATAATGATTAAGTTTTCCTTTCAAATACATCTTTGCTGCTTGAATTAAGTAACTGCTAATGTAGGAAATCACAGTTATTTCAATAAAGAATACTCAGCTATTGTGCAAGTATACAGAAGCACACTCCATCAAACTTTCCGTCCTTGAAATCACACTGACGTATTGTGGAACTTCAATTAGCTTGTCAAATAAATGCACTGCCACTACAATTCTTTTCTTCAGTTCAGTTTTAGGAAACAAGGTATGCCAAAAACAGAATAAGCATGATAATTTTCTTCTCTGGGAGAAATATCAGGCAATGCATATTGAAGTACTATTTAAAACTGAGGATATTTCTTTATCAAATGTAACATGAATGATAATAGACATGGTCCCTAATTTGACATTTCATTCAGTTTTTCTTTTAATAATGAAGATCATGAAGCCCATTTAAAATGGAATGAGGATGATATTTTCAAGATGTTGGCTATATACAAAGCAAAAGAGTGACTAGATTTTTGTTTCTTGTAGCTAATAACTTACATTGTTGACCATGCACGTATAGAATAACAAAACTGTGAAAAACGGAATCATAAATCGTATATATATATATATATATATATATCTCATTACATAGATATAGCTATAGAAATAATATATCCAAAGACATATTCATAGACATATTCATGCCTGTCTATATTATATATATAAAATTTTTTCAAATGGTGGAGACATTTAATTGGCCATCATTAAAAATGTTACCCTATTGTCTGGATATGAATGTATTTCTCTTCATTGTCAATTTACATAAAATACAAATAATAGCAAATATCTTCACCTTCTTTTATTACAGGCTTGAAACTTGTGTAACTACTGTTTACTTCCAACAATATATTTGACAAAAATATAGGTACTCCTCAGGAAAAATAAACACAATTATTTTAACAAATATACCTCAAAATATATTTTTACAACAAATCCAATATGATCACTTAATTTTTTATTGCAATACCCATATATTATGATAAACAAAACAAATTTACCAATTAAAAATGTGCGTGAATGAGCACAAATATCTAGAATATAATCAAAACCTGAATATTATAAATATAAAGAATATACAAGGTCAGGTTTGAAAACAGTTTTCAACTCTATTTTTCTTCTTTCAGTATAAATGCACATTCTTAAATTCAAATAATTGTCTTTTTAATGGAATGAAGCCATTTATTTTCTAATGTGTATTAATATGTCAATAATTTTAGTTAGTTTTCCATCTTTATTCTTCCCAACATCACAGTCTAACTCATCTCTTTACATATGATCCAATATTTATGTATAGTTTTCAACTTTTGGTCTGATCTGATACTAGTTCTCTTCCTATTTTGGGTGACAAACAAATACCAATGATGAAATAAAATTCAATCTGTAATACATGTTAGGAAAAAATATCTTGGTTATAGCAACATGTAGAATTTTTATAAGCATATATTAATTTATCTGTGATAAGGTTATATATATATTTTGATGTTTTAATATATATCCACAATTTACTCACATTTATTTGGTTTATAGACATGAAGTAAATAATTTAAAAGGGATCCTTGTGTGATTAGATACCTACTTGCCAAAAGATGTATCTATTGTGTTCTATTGTATATCGATTGTGGTTTTATTATAGAAATAATACACTTAACAAAGATTTCTAAATGATCTTCAGAAGATCTGGGGACTGAGAGTAATTTTAAAAAGAAACACACTTTCTTTGATTTCATTTCTGCAAATATTTTGAATTAAAAAAGCAAATAATGTGTTAATCAAATGGATTCATAGCTGCACAAGTGGTGTACTAGCCTGAGTTTTCCAGAAAATAGTGTCTTAGGCAGTGATTCATAAGATACTGTTTTATTAGGGAACACAATCTCTGAGTGGGTAGTAAGAGATGAGGGAAACGGAGTGAGAAAATTGCGTCATTGTTTTTCTAGAATCCTAACCATTACTACTGATTACATGATCCCTCTAAACCAGCAGTTCCAAAAATTTTTGGCTCCAGAGACTGGTTTATTGGAAGATATTTTGTTCCACAGCAAGGTGGGAAGATGGTTTCAGGATGACACTGTTCTATTTCATCATGGGGCATTAGATTCTCATAAAAAGTGCACAGCCTAGATCCCTCGCATGCACCGTTCACAATAGGGTTTGCACTCTTATGAGAATGTAACGGTGCTGTGATCTGACTAGAAATGAAGCTCAGATGGTAACACTGTGTCACCCACCACTCACCTCCTGCTGTGTGGCCCAGTCCTTACTGGCCACAGGACAGTAACGTTCCATCACATGGGAGTTCGGGACCCCCGACCTAAATGATCCAAGAAACCAACTAAACTGCATGTCTAAATTGCCCATGGATAAGAAGTGAGCAAAGACTTTATATTTCAGCATTCATTAGCCAAAGCTTTTTTTTCTTTTTTTTTTTTAAGAGCCTGTGGCCTTTATTCATGCCCCTCCGACCAAATGCTGTCAGAGACAAGGCCCTTGCCGCAAACAACGCCAGGGGCCTGGGACTCTTGGGTCCCCTACCGCAGACACTTTCCTGTGAGCCAGAAGTGTATAAAGTGCTGGTGTGTGACCATCCTCTGGGGAAGATCAAAGGGGGCACGAGCCCTGAGGAAGGGCAGGGCAAGGCCTGGGTCCCAGAGCACTGGGAGGGAGGGCCCGCACCGCCACCTTGGGGCTGGGAAACTTCAATGCAGTCCTGGGCAGGAGGGAACTGAGAAGAGAGCCATCAGCATGGAGCATTCAGGAGGCTGGGGTTGTAGGGTGATAATTTCTAAACCCCTGTGAAGGGAGGGGGCATGTAGGAGAGGCCTTGGGGATCTCAAAGAATGAGACAGTCCATCTGGGGCTTGTTCTTGTGGACCTGGAGGCCAGCCCGAGTGGCCATCTCATACACCTCCCGCGCTCCCTCCTTGGTCTTGGCTGAGCACTCAAGGTAGCCAAAGGCACTGATCCGGTTTGCAAGGTCTCTGCCTTCCTCAGCGGAACGGGCTCCTGCCTCCTCTTGGCCAGCTCTCGCCTGGTGTGCTCATCTTGCCTCAGGTCCTTCTTATTGCGCACTAGGATGATGGGCACTTTGGGACAGAAGTGCTTCACCTCTGGGGTCCACTTCTCAGGAATGTTTTCCAGGCTTTCGGGGCTGTCGATGGAGAAGCACGTGAGGATAATGTCAGTGTCGGGGTGAGAGAGAGGCCGCAGTCCGCCGTAGTCTTCCTGTCCTGCTGTGTCCCACAGAGCCAGCTCCCCCTGTTTGCCATCCACTTCAGTGTCCACAATGTAGTTCTCAAAGACGGTAGGGACGTAGACCTCTGGAAACTGATCCTTGCTGAAGACAATGAAGAGGCAGGTCTTCCCACAGGCACCATCCCCAACAATCACCAGCTTCTTTCGGCTTGCAGCCATGGTAGGGCTGCAGCCGGCTGAAATTCCCAGGCTGCAGGACTTGTTTTGTTTTTAATCGTATGTTCTCATTAATAAGTGGAAGCTCAGCTATAAAGATGCAAAGGCATAAGAATGATACAATGGGCTTTGCGGACTCAGGCGGAAAGAGTGGGAAGGGAGGGAGGGATAGCAGACAACAAATTGGGTTCAGTGTATACTACTCAGGTGATGGTGCACCAATATCTCACAAACCACCAATAAATAACTTACTCATGTAACCAAATGGCACCTGTTCCCCTAAAATCTATGGAAATAAAATCTTTTAAAGTCTTATACTGAAAGCCAAATATTACTTAGAAAATATAATAAAGTGAACATATCAAACTTCCCTGCACATTATATTGATGAATGAAAGCTGTGACTAATCTCTTGAGGGTAATTACTTAAAACCACCAGAAAGGAGACTGTTCCTTTTCTTCAGTTCTCTGCTTTGAAGGAACTAGAATCTTTGATATGGCTGCCAAATAAAATGTAGACAAGTCATCGTGTTTGAAAAATAAACAAGATTTTTATCTTCTAGGATCTTCTGGGGAAATCAGATCTTTACCTTGGAGTTGGCCAAAATGGAACTAACGGCAGCAATCCTCTATAAGATGGGCCCTGGGGAAACATAACTCATGTTGGTTTAGAAGCCTTGGCCTGGTCAGTCTGTAGTTTTTCTCCTCCTTCCACCTCCATTGTGCAATATACGATGGGATTTGGAGCCAAGGATTTGAGGCCTTGGACTTCCATGATTACCACCTCCAACGAGAAAGCCAGCACAACGTCTGACTTGGAGAGCTGGTCCTCACTCTCCTCCCCCATGTCGATGATGGAAGCATTGTGGATGCATTTGAGTTTCTGGAGTTTGAACTCCCCACCTTTGGATACCAACATGCTCTCCAAGTTGGCCACGAGCAGTTTGACAGATGACTTCAGTTCCTTAATGTACATGTTTTCCATTTCTTTGAATACAAACTTGGGAGATTTGCGTTCCCTAGCTATTTGATCTGCCAGCTCTCGTCTGATCTGGGCTGCTTGCTCATCTGGATTGTCCAGCTGGAAGGCATTGTACAGGAGCTGATGTTCAAACTTCTTGATCCCAAGAATGTTCTGGAATATCTCATAGGGTTGCTTCTTCCTCAGAATCAGGTCAGAGGATGCGCTGGCCATCATCCAGGCCTGCTGCTTCCGAGGGTCCTCTTCCCCACAGTAGATGGCATCAAACTTGGCCATCCGGGAGCTCAGCACAGTCTCCTTGCTGAGGCCGTTGATCTCCGGCAGGCTGAGCAGCCTCTTCTCAATGTGCTTCTTGAAGATCTCCCTGGAGTCATCGGCAGAACAGCCTCCACTCTGCACCATGTGAGCCACACAGTCACTCTTCAGGAACACCTCATAGTAACTCTGCACAGCGTTCATGAAGGCTTTGTCAGCCTCCGTATTCCAAAGTTGGATCTGGAGGCACTGAGCAGGATTCTATTTTGGTAATGAATGGTAAACATTGTGAGAAAAGGAAAAACTACTAGGGACATACAAGGCTGGGGAAGAGAGAAACTTTGAGGTTTTGCTCCCATGAAGCAAAGTAAAGCCAATGTGCTGTGATAGCCAGGACAAGAGACAGATGGTGTCAACAGACCTGTAGCAGTGAAGGAATGTCTGATTTGGTAAGTTACCTTTGCAATCTCATAATTTTCAATCACTGTCGTGACATGACTGTAGTTTTTCATTAATAGAGACTAAAAGAATAATTACTATATTTAAAATTATGGATAGCTCTTTTTGTTTCTTTAACACTTAGACTCTTTTTGAAAATGTCAAGGGGAATAAATTAAATTGTTATTATACATACTTTGGCTATAGTTTGATTATCAAATTAGAACAGACACCAAAGGAAAAATGCTTTCCTGTTAGTCAAATTTAAAGTTTAATTTCAATCTTTGTTTTCTGTTTGTATTGCAGAATAGGGAAGATCCCCAGTAAAGTTTTTAAGTACATATCAGAATAAAATTAAAGTTGACAGTATATGCAAATATCAGATAATGTTAACTGGGTATGGAGAGGTGCTGTTTAAAAGAAGAAAGAAAGAGAAGTGGCTTAAATGTTGATGTATGGAAAAATGATGAAAAAATAACATTTGCCTATGTTCATTCAGAGGTTCATAATTGGAAAAAGGCAGTTTTTATATAAATGCTTAGTATCAAAATGTGGTTTTGTGCTAATGCAACAGCTGAGTTTCAAGTTACAGACCAGGTTGCTTTATGGATTGTAAAGAAGTCAAGCATTATATGAGAGATCTTAGTAAAATAGGTTTGGAAACTTCCAAGTCTTTCTCCAACATGTTGGAGGAAATTTTTCTTTCCAAACAAAGTTTAAATGAAAGAAAGTCGATGTATTCTGAAACAAAGCACGTATAAATGCTGACAATGCAAATGCCTTTTCCACTTCAGTGAAGAGTATTTTCCCCAATATTTTGTGACTGTGTATTTTATAATTTTCTTTTTACTAGCAAGTACTCTTCACACAATACAAGAAAAAAAGCTTTGTGTGTTATAAATGTCATCCATCATATTTCATAATAATAAGGCTTAGAAAAATTTGCAGGTATTTAGAAGCTTAAAGATTTATGAAAATATAGAACATAATAACATGTTGTTTTCAGTTTCCTTACACAGAAGTAGCAAGTGTTTCTGGAGTACACACCCAGAAAGATGCATTTGATTAAAAATGAATTCCTGTTCAAAAAAAAAAACCTAGAAATATTGCTAATGTAATGAGGTTGAGCAGATATTTTTAAGAATATCATTAGGCAAAATTTTGACTTAGGGATTTACAGTAATTACATTGTATGTTGCTGAAAATGCTTTTGTGAAATGTTAGCTCTAAAAATATAACTTGAACTATTATATCATTTTTTCAATTTTCAGAGAAATGCTTCTTTAGACTTATCAGGAAATTGTCTTTTGAAGCAGAAACTATGAGATGCTACAAAATCTATTGAATTGGCAAATTAAATGCTTTGTGAAGAGAGCATTACACTTAAATTATTAATTTGTAATTTTACTCTTGCTCTTATAAATAGCATAACAAAATGTAAATGGTAGAAAAGAATTTCATTTCCTCAAGAAATAAGAAATGAGCAAAATAAATTCAAAAATAAAATTCTTGAAATAGCCTGGTGGAACATAGCCTAATTCATTTCTCACGTTTTAAAACAATCTAACACTTTTGTTAATGTTCCAAGCACTTTTTTTTTGCCATCAGCATAAAAAGTAAAAGTGTATTGGATGCCAACAATAGTGTCATTTCTCACATTGGACACCATGTCAAATTTTAACATTTAAGCTTTTAGAAAAACAGCATCTTCAATGAAAGGTTTTGTTGTGAAAAGTTAAGATAGTTGGGAGTAGTTTCCTCTTTTATTGGTGTTTTCTATAATGTTCTGGTACATAATGAAGGAAAATAATATAGATTTAAATATATATTTAGTATTTACATTTGATCATGAAAATGACAAAAGTAGAATGTCATAAATACATTTCATGAAAAACTTGCTTGTATGAGTTTGTATGAAGTTCATAGGGAGATCAAAATTTAATTTCCTAAAGAATGAAGCTAGGAAAACAATTTCTATCTATCTATCTATCTATCTATCTATCTATTTATCTATCTATCCGTTATCTATCTACCCATCTATTTCTTCATTCATCAATTTCTCTATCTGATAATAAAATCTGTCTCTTCACGAAAGTTTGGGAACATACATGGGCTCAGTACTTCTGACTGTGAAACTATCAATGCAAATGATTAATCACTGGAGTAAAGTGAACATGGTTTTCTCAAAGTTAGATTTCAGTCTTATTTTTCCAAATTTGGAAAAGTGTATAATCTATAATTGTTATTTTACTTACTGTTAAGTCATGATAGCAACAGTAGCTATAGCAATAAATGTAACGGTTAGTCTTAGAGCAGTGGAGAACCTTCCCAGTTTCTGTCCACATAGATAACATCAGAAAGGAAGACATTCCAAACTATGTATGTGACTCTCAGTTATATTTATAACTGTCTATTCATTTTTAATATTCACTATTTAACAAAGAGATTTACCAAAATATAATAGTGATAAATATAAAATAATAAATATTTAACTATATATCTTTATCTCTCAATTTATTTATATAATTTTTTCTCACCATATCATGATCTTTCATTTGTGCTTATTTCCCGAATTATAAGCTATGTTTCAGAACTTCCTTCTATTGATAAAATAAAATATTACAAGTCACTCTTCAAAGCATCAGTAACATATGTTGTAGGCAAATGAAGAGGAATACACAATTCTGCATTCTAACATTCACCATGAATATTATGTTACAGAAATCTTTGAGTCAGGAACAGAATGGAATAAATTTCATTCCTAAAAAGTGTTAATTAAACACTAATATTATCAAAAACAAGTCAACTATGTGTATATTACACTATTCACGATGACATACATTTTTAGGTAAATCATTAAATATGGTGTTAATTCTCACAGTTTTCTTGTTTTGTTTTGTTATTATTAAATAGTGTATATCCATTGCTTAGATTATTATATCTTTTCAATTGGATGAAAGATAAATATTATACTAAATGTTCCTTATGCACTTACAAAATATTCTGAACAACATATGCCTTCACATGTATACAAAACATATTCCTACCTCTGGGCCTTTTTACTGGCTGTTGGTTAGCATGAAACAACACTTACTCAGATTTTTTAGAGCTCATCCCTAAACTATAATCAAGTCTTTTGAAACATTGCCTTCTTATCCCAAACTGAAACAGATAGAAACATGAGTCTTTTTAGGCCCAACCTTCCCTGATATTCCTGTTTGAAATCATAACTCCCATCACTTTCTGTCTCTTTATCTGGTTTGATTGTGTATATAAAATCCTAATGATGCATTACATATTTATTTATTCATTGTTTATTTCCACAGTATCACTCAGGGATCTTAATAGCAGTGGATGGAAGTGATTCTGCTAATGAAGCAAAAATCTTCATTTTTTAAAAAAAGAAAAATAAAATCTGTTCACAGAATTGTAAATTTGGAGAACTAGCCTCAGAACTCAAGAATATGATGGCGAAAAAAAATTGCCCATCAGGGAAACATCATGACTGCCACTGCCTCACTGAGTCCTAGAGGCAACTGCTGCTTCTAATGATATTGCCAGCTTCATTGATGCCTTTCTGAGCCCAAAACTCAAACCACAGCTGCTCCTGAAATTAAAATGCCTGCGGAATTAGCCAAAAATTAATTCCCATCTCCTTAGAGTTTCCTTCTTCTGTTTGCTCACTTCCACATCAAAGTCTCACATCATTAATAAGTTTGAATGGTAGGGGTTTGCCTCAATAAAGTTTGAATGCATTTTACAGATTGTGACTGTCTTGAATATTGTATCTGTGCACTTAAGCTACCATAACAAAATGCCACAGACTGGGTAGCTTAAGTAGCATACATTTATTTCCTCATAGTTTCATAATGAGGAAGTCCCAGATCAAAGTGCTGGCATGGGTGATTTTTGATGATGGCCCACTACTAATCTTACAGAGAGCCGGATTCTTATTGTGTTTTCACAAGATACAGGAATGGAAGACTGAAGGGGAAAAGGGGGATTAGAGAGAACAATCTCTTTGGTGTCTCTTCCTGTAAGGGCATTAATTCTATCATGAGGGCCTCAATGTCATGATCTCTCTGAGACCTACTTACTCCCCAAAGGCCTTATTTAAATTATTTAGGAAAGAAGTTAGTCTGATGATTTTATATTTATAATTTATTTTACTGAATTTTACAAAAAAAAATTGTAATCTTTAAAGATGATTTCATTGCAGTGATATCCCAAAGCAGAACAAAATTACTGTTATATTAATTATACTTCCAAAACAATAATATAAGTGTGGTTTCAAGTGTAGTAAGTTAATTTAAGTCAGTCATGATTATTTGAAGTTTTGAGAAAGCAGGTCATGATTTATTCAAGTTGGAGAGTTGAGATGTCAGACATATGAAAAAATTGCATATAGCTCCCCATTTTCTCAAAAAGAAGACTCTGTATTTTGTGAGTAACTGATGCAAGTCTCCAAATCATTTTTCTATGTAGGTTCAGAATTTTATATATGTATATACTAATAATATATTAGTAAATAGATAAAACATTTCTTGCAATAACATATTACATTAAAGCATTGCTAAAAATTGATGGTATGAAATCCACCTGAAAAGATTGAATCATTCTATGATTTAAGAAGTTTGCACTTTTTGATACAGTGGGTAGGTAGGACAGATGTTGGAAGATAACAAAACAGATGCTAAATGATTCTTTTTTTTACAAGACATTTATAAAAGAGAAACAAAATTAACTGTCAAAATGATAGAACTACCCTCAGTTCAGAGATATAAACCTCCCCAAACTCATTAAACTGACAGCAACAGCCAGAACAGGTGTTTTTATAAATGGGAGTTTAAAAATTACATGATACATGGGAAAATGCATTTTAAAGATACATTTGTCAATTTTTCTGTTCATATTTAAAATACTTTACAGTGATATTTTGATAGAGGCTACTTTATTATCTCTATCTGTGGGTGAATTTAAAAGAATACAATTTCAACATCACAAATGTAAAACTATTTAAGAAAAGTGCCTATGCATAAAGCAAAATAGAAAATCAGCTGTCAGAAACAAAGATAAAGTGAATTATCATTTAAAAAATAACACTACTTTCTTCAAATTATCAAAAATAGATATATTTAATTGTGACATTTAGAAACAAGCTCAGAGGAAATTATAGACACAGGCGCAGATGTGATTTTGTGCAGCTGATATTAAAATAATACATAATTACAACCACAAATAGAATAAATGTCTGTGTCTAGTTCTGTAGGTATTTCTTTCTGTTTCTGGGGATGCTTAAATTTTAAAAATAAAATGTATAGTTCCAATGTGTTTGTAATGAAGCACAAAGAGAGAAAAGTGAATTCTCCTTTTGGCCAAGAAATGCAGAAGGCTGTCTGATAACCATTTGACTCACAGTCACTGATACATTGTAGCTTCTGAACCGAGATAACTTTAAATCAGGTATTAAACAATAAAATAACAGGTGAGTATATTTTAAGATGCTTAAAATATGGTACTTAATTGCAATCTAAATTGATCAACATACATTTTTCTAATTGTTTCATAAGTCAGTTGTTTCTGTCCATGAAAGTTAACGATATGAAAAGATGTAAAAATGTATTGCATTACTCCTATATATATATTTATCTTCATTTACATTTAACTATATATAGATATATATTATAATTTTTAAGTTCAGGGGTATATGTGCAGGCTTGTTACATAGGTAAATTTGTGTCATGGTGGTTTGTTGTACAGATTATTTTACTATGCAGCTACTAAGCCTAGTGCCCATTAGTATTTTTACTGATTTTTTTCACTCCTTTCATTTCATAAGATTTTCCAAAAGGTGCAATTTTTTATTAATCATTCTAAATTTAAATATATGTGTAAATGGGAAAATAAATTATCCTAGGTACTAAGATAAAAAAATGTATACCTACCTTGCCAAAATAATCATTAAATTTTGGATTGAATTTTGCATTAATGTTATTCTGGTTTTTTGCTCAACCAAGGTGCTAAAAAACATATATGTCACTGATTATTTTTTATTATAAATTTATATTGAATACTGAGAGTAATATAAATTTTATTTTATTAACTCTGCTAGGCTATACGTTGATTTACATCTTCAACATGCAGGAGCATAAACTAAGAAGAATGCAATTCTCTTGCATTTCAATTGGCATTCTGAATTGAAGATAAGCAACATTACTTATCTTCTGATTGAAGATAAGCAACATTACTCTAATGTGTTAATTGAATTAATTTACTTAGTGTATAGCTGTTAAATGTTGACAATGTCTACGCATTGCCTTGGGAATAGAGATAATACACTGGAGAACAAATTAAATACAATTCTTAGATTCCTGGAATTTTGAGCATAGTATGGGTAAAAAATACTAAGCCAATATTCGCAAGAAGCATAAGAGATGCAAATTCTTATTTAAGTGTGTTTTAGATTGTTTGCTTTCTAGAAAATTGTTCTTTCTTTTCCTCATAATGATTTATTTTACATGCAGTATAATTGGGGAAATATTCTGAAAAAAAAGATTCTGTTTATATGTGTACTAGAGAATATACTTGAGAAGAGAAAGTTTCCCCTGAACATATAAAACCAAAAAATTGATAGTGGCACCTGAACAATAAGTGTAAAGGGTGAAATTGGAGAAATCTGGCTCTTATAGGTTAAGAAAGCAGCAAGGTTAATGTCCTGAGGCAGGTGGAGGGATAACAAGTTTAAAAATCCTAAGGATCAGTCAGTGAAGTAGTGCTTTGAAAAACCCAGGAAAGTTGTGGACATATTATCTAAGGCCTTGTAAATTATATGAAGAAAGTTAGAGTTTAGCCTTGAAATAATGGAAAAATCATAGAAAGGAAAAAAAGGTAGCATTGTTCTTTTTATGTAGTTGATATTTTATACTTGTTTATGATTTGATATTGTTTCATTTTACACAGAGTTTGATTCAGTTGGTGTTAATTTGACTATTGTGGAAACAATTTTCAAAGAACAAAGCAAAGTATATTAAGATAAGGTTATTATTAAGTCAATTAAGTGTTAAAAAGTAACTTCATTCCACCTTCATAAACTTTTTCCAGCTGCAGTAATTAGGCCAGACTGATAAAAAATACTTTGGTTTGAAGTAGCTTTGTAGAAAGTTCAATTCCTTAACTCATTCTTCCACTGACTCACAATGTCACAGAAAAGTCTAGTGACTTGAGTATTGCAATTTGTTTATTGAAATGCTAGTGAAAATATTTTTAAAGAAAACCCATTGGGTTTAAATTCCATATAGAGTCTGTGAAGAGAAACCCTTGCTTGATTTTTAGCATCAATTCTCTTTTCAAGTATCTTGTGTCCAGAGATGAGTACCAAAAACCACTGAGCCTCAGAGAAGTTAACTGGTTTCAATTACTTTATGGGACAGGCAATAGAATAGAGGTGTGCTGATGATTTGCCAAACTCAAGATGTATTGGTATATGAGTGACTTCCACATTTATTTAAGGTGATTCCTTAAAACCCTATGAAATAAACACAGATAGATCAAATGACCTGCTCAAGTTATAAAGCCATTAATATATAGGGCCTGATATGTTTTATATGATACTTTCAGGCTTTTTGCATTACATCTCACTGTCTCTATAATCCATCTGACACAAAGCACATTTACTTTTAAGGCCACATAATACCTTATAAGTGAGACAGTGTCAAACCAGTCGTTTTATAACTTGAAAAATAGAGGTGAGAACAATTTTTACTCAAAAACTATAACTCTTAAAAGTATCACATTTACCTCCCTAATGACAAAGAATGTTGCATTCAATACAAAACAAATTGAATGTACCTTTGGTGGTATAACTTATAGACAATACTATAATTGTTCCATACAGATGATTTTAAAACTACCCAAATTAACCCTTGTAATTGCCTAAACATAACCATAATGCTCTACGTGGAAAACAAGTTCAAGATACAGCACTTGAACCTCAATATCCATAACAACTTGCAAAGTAAATGCCATTGAATAAATAAGTCAAAAGTAGAATTTAAAGAAGTATTAGTAGGAAATTGATACTCTGACATGACTGCATAACAGTAAAAATGCTATCTGACTACATACAGGAGTGTAGATGCAGGATTAATCTAACTTTAAAATGTAAATTAGAGCACAACAGTACCCACATATATAATGAATACCACATATTTTTCATTAGTCTAAAAATTTATGAGGGATATGAAACATTCTCAGAAGGGTAACATTTGTGTGTCAATAAGACTAGGATACCATAAAAGAAGGACTCTTCTACATCATTGTTTATCTTTTTTCTCAGAAATCACTTTTATTCTCATGAAAAAGGTGAAGGCAGCCAAAAAAAAAAAAAAAAAGACAAGACTTATGTATGTGTCTTTGTATGTTCTTGATCATGTCTAAAGTTGTCATAGATCTATGCAATTAGGACCTATGCAATTAGCATTCTATAGGTTAAAAAAACAATGTTTACATACAGAAGTATTAGCAATAAACATGTTAAATGCTAAAAGAGAAAAACAGCATGAAAACAACCGTCAGCAAAAAATGTACTCAGCAAATTTATCCTTCAGAATGGAAGAAGAAATAAAGTCTTTCCCCAACAAGCAAAATTGGAAAGAATTAATCACCACTAGACCTGCCTTACAAAAAATGCTTAAGGAAATTCTTCAAGCAGAAATGAAAGTACAGAAATTACTGTCTATCGTAAGCATATATAAATTAACAAAGACAAAGGCATAGTCAAATAAACAATAATTAAATATCATAATGGTTATATGTAAATTATACATTTCTCTAGTAAGAAAGTTAAAATAATAAAAGCAATGGCAACAAAAGCCAAAATGGACAAATGGGATCTAATTAAACTTAAGAGCTTGTGCACAGCAAAATAACCAATCATTACAGTGAACAGGCAACAAACAGAATGGGAAAAAATTTAGGCAAGTTACCCATCTGGCAAATGGCTAATATCCAGAATCTACAAGGAACTAAAACAAAGTTACAAGAAAAAAACCCCATCAAAAACTGGGTAAAGGATATGAACAGACAGTTTTCAAAAGAAAATATGTAAGCAGACAACAAACATATGAATAAATGCTCATCACTGTTCATTAGAGACATGCAAATAAAAACCACATTGAGATGACACTTCATGCCAGTTACAATGGCAATCATTAAAAAATCTGGAGACAACAGATGCTGGAGAGGATGTGGCTAAACAGCAATGCTTTTACACTGTTGGTGGGAGTGTAAATTAGTTCAACCATTGTGGAAGACTGTGTGATGATTCATCAAGGATCTAGAAATAGAAATACCATTTGACCCAGAAATCTCATTACTGGGAATGTACCCAAAGGATTATAAATCATTCTATTATAAAGACACATGCACACACATGTTCATTGCAGCACTGTTTATAATAGCAAAGACTTGGAACCAACCCAAATGCCCATCAATGATATACTGGATAAAGAAGTGTGGCACATATACACCATGGAATACTATGCAGCCATAAAAAAGGATGAGTTAATGTCATATGCAGGGACATGGATGAAATTGGAGGCCATCATTCTCAGCAAACTGACACAGGAACAGAAAACCAAACACTGCATGTTCTCACTCATAAGTGAGTGTTGAACAATGAGAACACATGAACACAGGGAGGGAAACATCACACAGTGGGGCCTGTTGGGAGATGGTGGGGAGTAGGGGAAGGATAGCAGGGGGTGGGGGGACTGGGGAGGGATAACATTAGGAGAAATACCTAATGTAGATGGCAGGGGAATGGATGCAGCAAACCACCATGGCATGTGTACCCCTATGTAACAATCCTGCATGATGTGTACATGTACCCCATAACTTAAAGTATACACATTTTTATATATATATATAAATGTGTATATTTATATATGTAAAAGAAATAGAAATAATAAAAAGAAAAGAAAATATTGCTTTGGATATCAAATGTTTAAAAAATCAATTGTTTACCTTTGGAGGTATATATTAAAAAAAATAAAATTCAAACAGTAAAAAATAACTAAAGCAATTCTAAGTTATTAAGGAAGACAAAACACAAAGTATTGTATATTATAAAACCAAAAATATAAATTACAGGGGGACTTTAAAGTCTAGAGATTTTGGATGTGAGAGTAGTTATCAGTTAGCATATTTACTTTTAACTATAAGATATTTAAGGTAATCCAAATGGTAACCACAAAACAGCAAGTATAGCATATATACAATGATAAAGAGAAAGGAATCAATGTTTAGCACTCCAGAAAATAATTAAATCATAAAGGTAGACCAGAGAAGAAGAAAAGAACAAAGGAGCTTAAGAAAACCAGAAAATAAATAACAAAATGGGAGCAGTAAGTTCGTACCTATCAATAATAACATTGAATGCAAATGGAGTACATTTCTAATCAAAGGACATAGAGTGTGTTACCAAATAAGATCTAAATATACATTGCCTACAAAAGACTCACTTAAGATTTAAAGTGAAATATAGGAATAAATGGGGTTTAAAAAGATATAAAACCAGAAAGTAACAAAGTGGGAGCAGTAAGTTCTTACCTATCAATAATAACCTTGAATGCAAATGGAGTACATTTCTAATCAAAGGACATAGAGTATGTTTCCAAACAAGATCTAAATATACATTGCCTACAAAAGACTCACTTAAGATTTAAAGAGAAATATAGGAATAAATGGGGTTTAAAAAGATATTCTATGCAAATATTAGCCAAGAGTTTAGGAGTATCTATATTTACATTTGATAAAATACACTCCAGGTAAAATAATGTCACAAGACACCAAGAAGGTGATTAGGTAATGAAAAACAGGTCAATTCAATGAGAGAATATAATTATTGTGAACATATATGCTTTCAACAATGGAGCACCTCCATACGCAAAATGAGCACTAGTAAACATAAAGGTGGAAATATATAGCAATGTAATAATAGAAGGGGACTTCAATATCCTACTTTTAACAATAGAAAGATCAACCCGACAGATAATTAAATGAAAAATACTGGATTTTAATTACATGTTTGATCAAATGAACGTAACAGACATATATAGAACTTTCCACCCAACAGGAGCAGAATACATATTTTTCTATAGTGCACATAGATCATTCTCTAGCACAGATCATGTAGTAGACCACAAAACAAGTCTTAACAAATTTTAAAAGGCTGAAATTATATCTGGAACCAGGCAACAATAGTATAAAACCAAAATCAAGAACAGGAAGGATCTTGGAAAAGTCACAAATATGTAAAAATTGAACAATATTCTCCTGAATAACCAGTTGGTCACTGAGTAAATGAAAAGGAAAATTTTAAAAATATCTTGAGACAAATGACAATAGATACCAAAACTTATAGAATGCAACAAAAGCAGTTCTAAGGAAAGTTTATAGCAATAAATGCCTACATTAAAAATTAAAGATCTTAAGTAAATAATCTAACGTTACATTTGAAGGAACTAGAGAAAAAAAATAAACTCAAAATTAACAGAAGTAAGGATGTGTATAAAAGTTAGAAAAGAAATAAATCAAATAGAGAAAAAATCCATAGAAATAATGAAATAAGTTTTTAAAAAATGTTAATAAACAAAATTGGCAATACCTTAGCTAGTCTAAGCAAAAAGAGAATACTCAAATACATCAAATCAAAGTGAAAATGAAGAAATTACAATGCTCCATAAATAAATCATAAGGGACTAATATAAATAATCATATGTTTTACAAATTGGACAGCCTAGAGGAAAATGAATAAATTCCTAGAGAAATACAACCTTCCAACATTGAGTCCCAAAGAAATAGAAAGTCTGAAAGTAACAATAACAAGTGAGAGTTTGAAGAAATGATCATAAACTTCCCAATAATGAAAAGCCAGGATCAGATGGCTTCACAGCTGAATTCTACCAAAAATTTAAAGAAAAATATACTGATACTTCTTAAACTCCATCAAAAAATAGAGCTACAGGAAATATCTCCCAGACTAGCTTATGAGGCCAGTCTTACCACGTTACTTAATCAAGAAAAATATACTGCCAGAAGAAAACAAAGAAACAAACTACTGGCCACTCTGGTGAACACTAATGCAAAAAGTTTCAAGGAAATAACATGCAAAACTAATGCAACAGCATATCAAAAACCTTGTACATCATAACAAATTAGGATTTATTCTTGACATGCAAGCTATATTAAATATATGCAAATCAACCAACATGATAAATAACTTTAATAGAATGAATGATACCAAACACATGATCTAAATTAATGCAAAAATAATCCACCAAAAGTCCAACAGGCATTTTTGATAAAAGCTCTCAACAGTATAGGTATAGAAAGTTCCTCAACATAATAAAGGCCATTTATGGAAAACTCATAGCTAACATTCCAATCAGTGGTGAAAAACTGATAGCTTTTCTACTGAGACTTGGTGCAAAGCAAGCAGGCCCAGTTTTACCACTTCTATTCAATGTATTATTAGAAATACTAGCAAGAGGTCGGATGAGGTGGCTCTTGCCAGTAACCCAGAATTTTGGGTAGTGAAGGTGGGCAGATCACTTGAAGTCAAAATTTCAATACCAGCCTGGCCAAAATGGTGAAACCGCATCTCTACCAAAAATACAAATATTAATTGTGCATGGTAGTGCATGCCTATATTCCTAGCTACTCAGGAGGCTTAGGCAGAAGAATTGCTTCAAGCTGGGAAGCAGAGGTTGCAGTGAACCAAGATCATGCCACTGAACACCAGCCTGAGTGACAGAGCCAGATGAAAAAACAAAACAAAAGCAAAAAAACAAGTTCCTCAAAATACTAGAAAGAGAAAAACAAAAGACATCCAAATGGGAAAGAAAAAGTTAAAGTATCTCTATTTGCAGATTATGTAATTTTATATGTAAAATAACCCTTCTTCTCATATAAAAATCAGAACCAATTAATAAATTCAGTAAAGTTTCAGAATACAAAGTAAACATTCAAAAATAAATGCATTTTTGCACAAATAATGACTTAACTGTAAAACAATAAATTCCATTTTGATAGTATAAAAATAATAAAATATGCATTAATAAAACATGTTTTGTTTTGTTTTTGTATGAATAAATTTAACCAAGTGTATGTGAAAAATCTGAACATTATTGGATGAAATGAATTGGATAAACCTCTACAGAACTCTCTACCAAAACCCAATAAAACATGCCTGTTTGTCATTGCTACATGGCACATACAAAAAATCAACCATATAATTGGACATAAAACCTCAGTAAATTCAATAGAACCAGAATCATACCAAACATACTCTCAGACCACAGCTCAACAAAAACAGAAGTCAAGATAAAGAAAATTATTCAAAACTATGCAATTACATGGAAATTAAACAACAGGCTCTTTCATGATTTGGGGTAAATAATGAAATTAAGGTAGAAGTCAAGAAGTTTTTTGAAACTATTGGGAACAAAGATGCAACATACTAGAATTTCTGAGATATAGCTAAGTCAGTGTTAAGAGAAATTCATAACACTAAATACCCACATCAAAGAGTTAGAAACATTTCCAATTAGCAACATAACATTAAAGCTGAAAAAATTAGGGACGCAAAAACAAATCAACTCCAAACCTACCAGAAGACAAGGAATAACCAAAATCAGAGTTGTACTAAAGGAAATCAAGATAGACAAAAACATTCAAAAAAGGAACAAACCCAAGAGTTGCTTTTTGTTTGAAAAAATTAGTAAGATAGATAAGTGAATAGCTAGACTAATAAAGAAGAAAAGAAGATAGATCCAAATAAACACAGTTATAAATGATAAAGTGTTTCTTACCACTGACCCCAAAGAAATAAAAATAACCATCAGAAACTACTTCAAACACCTCTATGCACACAAGCTAAAAAACTTAAAAGAGATGGATAAATTGCTAGAGAAATAACACCTCCCAAGACTGAATCAAGAAGTTCATTCCCTGAACAGTCCAGAATGAGCTTCAAAATTGAATCAATAATAAATAGCCTGCCAACCAAAAAAAAAAGCCCAGGACAAGATTGATTCACAGCCAACTTGCAACAGATACACAAAGAAGAGCTGGTACCACTACTACTGAAACTATTCCCCCAACTCATTCTATGACACCAGCATCACGCTAATACCAAAACCTGGCAGACACACATACACACACACACACACACACACACACACACACACACACCCTTTCAGCCAATACACTTGATGAACATTGACGCAAAAATCCTCAAAAAAATATTTGCAAACTGAATCCAGCAGAACATCAAAAAGCTAATCCACCATGATCAAGTAGGCTTCATCCCCAGGAAGCAAAGTTGTTTTAACATACACAAATCAATAAGTGTAATTCATCAGATAAACAGAACTGAAGACAAAAATCACATGATTATTTTAATAGATGCAGAAGAGTATTTGATAAAACCCAACATTCATTCATGTTAAAAACTCTCAATATTGTGGGTTTGAGGGAACATATCTGAAAATAAAAAAGAGCCTTTATGACAAACCCACAGCCAACATCATACTGAATGGGCAAAAGTTGGAAGCATTTCCGTTGAAAACTGGCAAAAGACAAGGATGTGCTTTCTATTCAACATTGGTATAGATGCTATGGCCAGGATTGCACAAAAATATCTAGCATTCTTATACATCAACCATAGTCAAGCTGAGAGATAGAACAGGAAAGCAATCTCATTCACAGGTGCCACAAAAAGAATAAAATACCTATGTATACAGCAACCAGGGAGGTGAAAGATCACTACAATGAGAATTACAAAACACTGCTCAAAGAAATCAGAAAAGGCACAAATAATGGAAAAACATCCGATTCTTATGGAAAGAATCAATATCATTAAAATGACCATACTGCCCAAAGCAGTTTACAGATTCAATGCTATTTCTCTCAAACTACCAATGACATTCTTCACAGAACTAGAAAAGTCTATTTAAAAATTCATATGGAAATGAAACCATCCCAAGGCTGTAATAACAAAAATAGCAAGGCACTGGTCCAAAAATTGGCACATAGATTAAAGAAATGGAGTAGAGAGCCCAGAAATAAGGCCACACAACTCCTCTGATCTTCAACAAAGCTGACAAAAACAAGAAATGGAGAAGACTAACTCTTCAATAAATGGTGCAGAAGATTGAAGTTGGTCACCTTCCTTATACTGTACACAAAAATCAACTCAAGATGGATTAAATACTTATATGTAAAACCAAAAACTAAAAAAAATCCTGGAAGATAACCTAGACAATACATCCTGAACACAGGAATGGGAAAAGATTTCATGACAAACACATCAAAAGCAATCAAACAAAATCAAAAATGGATGAATGGGATCTAATTAAAGAGCTTTTGCACAGGAAAAAAAAATACTATCAATAAACAGATAACCTACAGAATGGGTGGAAATATTTGCAAACTTTTCATCTAATAAAGGTCTGTATCCAGCATCTATAATGAACTTAAAAAAATTTACAGGGGAAATAGAAAAAATCAAACTAAAAAGTGTGCAAATGATTTGAACAGACACTTTTCCAAGAAAAATGTGGCCAACAAACATATTTGAAAAAGCTCAATATTGCTGATCATTATTAAAATGCAAATCAAAACCACAATGACACCATCTCACACCAGGCAGAATGGCTATTATTAAAAAGTCAAAAAAAATAATAAGAGATGGTGGCAAGATTGCAGAGAAAAGGGACCACTTATACACTGTTGATGTGAGTGGAAATTAGTTGAGCCATTATAGAAAGCAATATGGTGATTTCTCAAAGAGCTAAAAAGAGAACTACCATTTGAACCAGGAATTCCATTACTAGGTATCAAGTCACATGCATACAAATATTTACTGTGGCGCGATTCCCAATAACAAATACATAGAATCAACCTAAATATCCATCAATGACAGATTGGATAAAGAAATTTCGGTAGTGATACGCGATGGAATACTATGTAGTCTTAAAAATAATTGAGTTTTGCAGAAACAGAGTTGGAGCTGGTGGCTTTTATTCTTAGCGAACTAATGCAAAAATAGAAAACCAAACACCACAAATTCTCACTTTTAAGTGGCAGCTAAATGGTGAGATATTTGTAGGAGAAAATCTAATACTCTGCTTAAAACTAGGCAAAAGATCTGAATAGACATTTCACTTAAGAAGACATACGAATGTCAAACAGTCATGTGGAAAGATGCTCAACACCACTAATCATCACAATCATATGAAAAGGTGTTCACTGACTATGATGTGATTTGCATAAAATGCAAATCTAAACCACTATGAGTTATTGTCTCATGCCAGTAAAAATGGCTTTTATCCAAAAGACAGACAATAACAAATGCTAGTGGGAATGTGGAGAAAAGTGAACCCTTAAACTCTGTTGGTGTGAATATAAACTAGCACAAACACTATAGAGAGCAGTATGAAAATTCTTCAACAATGAAGAAATAGAACACCCATGTGACCCAACAATACCACTGCTAGCTATACCCCCAAAACAAAAGAAATCAGTATTTTGAGGGCATATCTACATTCCCATATTTATTACAGCACTTTTCACATAACTAGGTTTTGGAGGCAATCTGAGTGTTCACCTACAGATGAATGGATAAAGAAAATGTGATACACATACACAACAGAGTGCTATTTAGTCATAAAAAAGAATGAGACCTGTCATTTGCAACAACGTGGGTGAAACTAGAGATCTTTAGGTTAAGTGAAATAAGCCAGGCACAGAAATACAAAATTTCATGTCCTCATCTATTTGTGGATCCAAAAATCATAATAAATACACTTATGGACATAGAGAATAGAACGATGGTTACCATAGGCTGAGAAGAGTAGTAGGGGTGGGAGGGGGGTGTAGAGGAGGTGTGGATGGTTAATAGGTACACAAAATGGAATGAATAATTAAGACCTACTATTTGGTAGCAGATCAGGGTGAAAATATCACTTAATCGTACATTTAAAAATAACTAAGAATATAATTGGATTGTTTTAACACAAGGGATAAATGCCTGAGGGGATAATTATCTCATTCTCCATGATGAGATTATGACACATTGCATGCCTGTATCAAAATATCTCATGCACTCCATAAATATACACACCTACTATGTACCCACAAAATTAAAATTAAAAAATCTGATAAAGAGTTAATACCCAAAACGTATAAAGTACTTATAGCACTGAATACCAGAAAAACATATTACCAGAGTAGAAGTTAGACAAAAGACCTAAATAGACATTCATCCAAAGAAGACATTAAAATGGCAGTCATATAAAAAGTTGCCTAATATCATCAATCATCACAGAAAGCCAAATTAAAATCATTATGAGTTACTACCTCACAATCATTTGGATGAGTATTATAAAAAAGTCTAAAAATAAGAAATGATCATAAATGTATGACAAAAAAGGGAATTCTTTTACACAGTTGTTCAAAATGTAGATTGTAACAGCTGTTATAAAAAATAGTGTACAGGTTTATAAAAAAATTTAAAATAGAACAAGCATATGTCCATAATATATGTATATTATATGCACACAAATGCATACATATATATATATATTATATAAACATATGTATATGTATAATATCTGGTACATGTGTACATGTCTAGTAATGGCATAAAACCTGCTAAACAAATTGTCTAAAATAATGTATTCCTCCAAAAATAAAGACTTCAGCACGAGTAGATTTTTATTTTTACATAGACAAAGATACTAATCCTTTCATAAGATATAGCATCTCTCAATTGCTGAAATTATGGTTTCCATATACCATCATTATTTTCTTTGACTCATTAATTAAAATTTAAAAACTGGAAAATCAAAAAATGCTGATTGAAATTTTCATATTTTTAAGAATTTTGTGATAGTGTGATATGTATTACCCACAGAGTGAGCAGGCTGTGAAAATTTGGCAGTAAATTTAAACGTACCCTACTGATTGACATATTATAAATACTTATAATGAAAAACCCATCAAAAACAATAGAAACATTTTTTGGCGATATTTTTTGGCTTTATTAAACACTTTTGATCAAATTATCCAAGCTGTTTTAGATAAATGACTCTTTAAACAAATGTCTAGTGTGTTAAATATTCAGGTTTTATTTAACCAATTTATGCCTCATTTTCCATTATTAGAACATTAAGCATGTGAGAGTTATTTATATCCTACTGCTCAAGGTCATTGCCAAGTTCGGATTGCAAAAATTAAAAAAATTGCAACCTCAGGCATAAATGGACTAAAAATTGATAAAATCAGATACAAGAAAAAATATAACTGCTCCAGAAGAAAAAACAAATATAACCTTCCAGTAAGTAGTTTCCTACCTTACTCATGAAACATCCAAATAGTTACCGTGAATATAGATTCAACCCAATTCAAACCAATTTGATTTGATCCTACGTATGTTTATTCTGCTGATACATAGTGTATGCTGCTCTATAATCTGCTTGTCTGATTTACATGAAGATAGTACTTATAGAATAGAACACTGACAGTTTAATTGTGGGGAGCTAGAATAACATGATTTAAGAGCTCCAAATTATCACGTGATAAAAAAAGAAAAGCAACTTCAATGTTTGAGGAAATCTTGTTTCTATGTATTGATTTTTATTTCCTACCACTAACTCCAATTATAGTTGCCTTTCTTTCACTTATTTACAACTCTTCTGAGTGCCAGTTATGTTTCAAAAATTGCACTTGATGTTGTTGACACAGTGTGATAAAAGAGACTTTGTCCAAGACTCCATAATATTTATTGTCCAGTAGTCATTCAATAATAAGTACTGGTGATTTAGAAATAATTAATTTGAAGAAGTTTTTAATTTTCTTTAAATCAATACATGAAATGTATTTATTTATGTATTAATATATACTATATGATGAGATATATTACAATGACAACCATCTTTACTTATAAGAAGCAATTGACATTATTTTCCAACAGCACGTAAGGTAGGGGATTTGAATGATGAGATAAAATTCCCAGAGCACTGAGACAAAGATCTGATCATTTCATTGCTAAAATAGATGCAAAATCATTGATGCTGATGGGGCAAAAATAAAAACTAAAAAGCAAAGCTCTGTTTTTTTCTTAGCCTTCTCCCTTTGCTAAATCTCTAGGCATGAGTAGTAGGTTTCCAAACAGTTTAAACGCTATCATGAGGTGAAGATGTTTATGGGATAATAGAACCACACATTATTTCCCACAGGTGAGTGACTGTTGCCTGGAGGTGTATCCTTCAGTCTTTGGGCCTCAGAAAATACCCTGAGAAAGCAGGCAGGTATTTGGAAAGAAGGACTCAGGCCACGCAAGCCAACCTGATGGATGGGAAGAAAATTGAGGGTGAATTTTTAAGAAGTAAGGATCAAAACTACTGAGGAAATGTGTTCTTTTTCCGGGTCCAAAAGGGGGCGTAGTTTTAAGGGCAAGAACTTCCCAGTGCCATGCCCCACTTCCACCTCTCTCCATCCAGGAGATTTAACGGTTTTTGTTTAATTTTAGAGGATGTGAGAAGAACCAAAGGTCAATCACTCCAGAAGAATTTTAAAGGAACTCCTTTCATTGGTGGGGATGGGGGGTGGGGTAGGTTTGGAGAGGGAGGGAATTCCTTCCAGGTTACGAACGTCCCTGTCTCCCCCTTCTCGGTGGATTTCCTCTCTGAGTTCACCTTTCACACTCTTCGTGGAAGCTTTCTGGCTTCCTCTCCTTTTTCTTTTTCTCGACCTACCGAAATCACTTTCTGCAAACACTGTTTTGGAGTCCGGTATTTACTTTACCAGCGCACTGGGTCGTGGTCTCCTGTCTCATTCTTGACAGAGCGAGGGACCAAGAGCCTGGAGAAACGTCCTCTCAGGGGAGCTGAGTGCTCCCGGGAACCCATGAACCCCTGAACCCCAGTAGTATTATGTGCTATGCATTTACAAGTTTATTTTCTGAATATATTTTTGAATGGTTGTATTGAAAAAAGTAAAAAAAGTTAGGATAATCTATTCTTGTCCATATTTTAGATATCCTTGGGAATACTGGCAGAGGAGATTGTTACAATGAAGGCAATAGTCTACTAAATCTTGTGATGTTCAGTGAAATAAAGATTATATCAATTAAGAAAAGTAAAAAATATTTTTAAATACAATTATAAGAGAAAGAAAAATTGGAGAAACAGAAATGAATCTTTCACAGTTCCTTTTGTTTTGGAAGTTCATAATTCCAAATTATATTCAGATACATTAAAATTCTGAATAATCAAATAAAATAATTATTTATTTTTTCAGAGGGTAAGAATAAAAAAAATCTCATAAACATAACTGAATGTGACAAAATGCACAACCCAGCTACTGTGCTTATGTTCTAAAATACTATCCAGTTTAAAATATTTTATGTCTCCTATTTTCTAATGACCCCTGTAACTGTAAAACATGCCATTAACTTTAGATGTCCTATAAGTTTTGAAAATTTCATTTAGCTTGTACTGCTGCTTAACATTAATATAATTTCCTTTGCAAGTATCACTCATATTGAGGGCATTTAAACTAACCTTCCATTTTCATTAACTAATAATTAATTTTATTTTATTTTTATTTTTATTTATGTATTTTTTTGAGACAGTGTCTCACTCCGCCACCAGGCGCCAGTCTGGAGTGCAGTGGCGTGACCTCGGCTCACTGCAAGCTCCCTGTCCCGGGTTCAAGCAATTCTCCTGCCTCAGCCTCCCAAGTAGCTGGGACTACAGGCGCGCGCCACCACGCCTAGCTAATTTTTTCTGTATTTTTAGTAGAGACAGGGTTTCATCATGTTGGCCAGGATGGTCTCGCTCTCTTGGCCTCGTGATCCGCCCACCTCGGCCTCCCAAAGTGCTGGGATTACAGGCATGAGCCACCGCGCCCAGCCCTAATAATTAATTTTAATAAGTTCTCCATATTCATTCTCAATTTTAAACCTACAAATCACTTAAAATCTGTATACATCAATTTAAGTTTGGTGAAATTACTTGTTTGCTAGATTTAAGTAGCATAATTTTATTCCAGTTATAAATTAATTTTATTAGTCAAGTTAAAAATTTAGCTTTATGCAAAAGAATAAAATCTCTTATAGTATATCACCCTTCATATATTACTATACCCGAGACTTCTGTTAAGTTCATTCTTTCAGAGTCAAATAAAGTTGCTCTGTCTCTTTTGTGGTATCTCCTCTTCAGTTCCAAGACCAAAAGAATCATCTATACAATGCATCTTGGTGTACGGCAAGCTTAATTAACTTCTGCTATGACAGTGAGAACTTACCTCATGGCCCTATGCAGAAAACAGCCAAAATGGAATATTAGACCCAATTATTTCACTTAGTGCATATTTTAAAGAATTAATTTTCCTGTTATAAAGGGCCAATTTTGCATACTTTGTGCTTTTGCAATAACAAATAAATGTCACGATATTAATATTTTAGTCTTTCTCTTTTCACAGCCTTCAGCATGAAGCATACAAGGAGGCAGATTACTTACTTATGTCACAAATTTACTATATTACTATATCATCCATTATATCACTAGTAAGACATTGTTGAATTAAACTCAAATGATGTAAATGAATGGTTATATCACAAATGATTTGTTAGTCCCGTATCTCTCAATATTTAATGATGTATTTAGACATAAGGAATCACTGTGTGTTTGTTATAGAACATATACTATTAAAAACAATTTAACACTTTTATTTGATTTCATGTTTTTAAAATAATTCTGTATTTTTATATCAGGTATTAAATGCCTATATGATTTGTCTTCTTTCTTAACCTTGCTTATACCATTTGAAATAATTTTACTAAGTGTTAGAGAAAAAAACCAAAAGATGTCAATCAAAGATAAGCACAGACATCATGAATGATATACTGCAGGGTCAGAAGAGAGGAAATGAAATAAACATTATGTAAAACAAAACGAAAATTTACAAACAAGTTTCTCAGGATACTAGAATCCTAGTAAAAAATATTTTATTGATTCTAAGGTCTACATTTTATTTATTTTATATTTTCCATTCTTTTTTAAAATTAACTTTTGTGAGTACATAGTTGGTGTACATATATAAAAATACATGATGTATTTTCATCCAGGCATATGTAAATGGTGATCCATCAACCCCAACATTTCTTTTTGTTACAACATTCAACTATATTCTTTTAGTTATTTCAAAATGTATAATATTGTTGACTATAGTAACCCTGTTGTGCTATGAAATTATATTTACATTTTATAGAGCTTATTATCATTTGTCTTCATTATTCAATCATTTTGCATATATTTTCTAAGAATAAATTATTTTTCCCTTTGGAATAACATAAAAATTTAATCATGTACTTCATGTTGAAAACTTGGCAGGAAGATAAATAGATGATGATAGATACACAAATAGATAAATGATAAAAAGCAAAATAGAAAGTAAAAGCTGGGTCGTCTTAGTATTTCATATGATTAGCACAATATTTGAATAAAATCATTAAAAATGGTGAGAAACTGAACTGTGAGTTGTTAGGGGAAGCTCACTTCAAGCAGGTGGAGGCTGGAGGAAGCCCAAAGCCCAGAAGGTCGCAGTGTGTTTGCCGTATCTGACCAAGAGCACACAGGGCAACAAATGCTGCAGTAGTGCTAGTGAAATTGTGAATTTTAAGAGGTTAAATGAAGGTCTAGATGTTGTAGGCTACTGAAAGTCATTGTGAATTTTATGGCTCGAATTTTGAAAGCAATGAAAAGTCCTTAGTTTGAAGCTGAGAAGTGACATGATGAGATGTGATAGACATTGTGATGTGCAGGTCATCTCACATTTTGATGAGATCTTGTTGCCTCAGCTACTAGGATAGTGTTGGCAGGCAGGCAGCTGGCCTTTACCTTTCAGATGATTCAGAGTTTGCCACAGCTGCAGAGAGCTTGCCAAATATCATGCCCTTTTCAGGGTGCATCCCACTAGAATGACCCTCTAAGCTCATCTTGGAAAAATTTGGGATAGCCCTAAAACGTTTTTACAGCTCCAGAGCACCCAGTGAGATTGGCTGCATCTGCAATTGGATCTTCTTTAACCTTTAACTTCTCCTTCTGCCTATGTTGCTTCTTTCTTCTTCCATCCACAGCTGTCAAAGGAAAAGATACACCTTGATAAATATACTACATATTAAACCCCATCTGAGAATCTGCTTATTGAGGAGACCACCTTGTGAGTGTGTGACACAGGTTTCAGTAAGTTAAATATGGTGGTTGTGTTGAGAAAAAAAGAAAGAGAGAGAGAGAGAGATGGAAAGAAGTAGAGAGAGTATTTAGCACACTGCTGAAATCATAGAGAGATTTTGATGTCCTGGACCTAGTTGATAGTAGATGAGGTTAAAGAAAAAAAAGTAGACAACTTCCAGATGTATTATCAATTTAATATCAAATATAGGATGTGAGAGGAAGATACCAGTCAATTATGACTAAAATTTTGAAGACTAAGAAAAAGAAAACAGTTGCTATTGAATGAGATAAAAAAAATGTATTAGAAGTAGATTTTGGGAAAAGTTCCCAAGTACAGTTTTGTCATTCTACCTGTAGATTTTTTTTTTTATACTTTAGAACTGCAAATGCACAAGAAGCTTGGAAGTGCCAATCTGGAGTAAAGTGTGAAACAAAGTAGCAAACATAAAAAGCCATGTTTACTCATTTCCGCTTGCCAGCATAATTTCACAAAGCCTCTGGCTCTATGATGACAAATAGCTCTCCAGAAAAATGCTTTGAAGACAAAATAGAATAGAGAACATGGCCCCCTGTGTCTCTTGCCTGAGCCACTGCATCCCTTCAAAGGTAAGTGACCTTAGCCCTCTCCTTTTCTTACACATACAATAATGTCTGACAGGTTAGTTATTATGTTTCTGTAATCTAGAACTAGATGTGCTTCTACACCCAAACCAGAATGTGATTCTACTTTAATGTAACTTGTGAGCAAGTGTGACGTGATTTTGCAAGTACTGAACCTCCACCACATGTATATAAGAAGTGGGCTGAAATACTGTGGTGGAACAGCCTGGTAGAACATCTCTAAAGGGCTGCTCCTGAGACTGAGGCTTCAGTCTATAGTCCATGATAAGATTACTGAATAAAATTAATCTTAATTCTGTAAAAGCTTGATTTATTTTCTTTAGTCAATGTGAGTGTAGTCACAGGCAAGAGGTATATGTTTAGAAATAATGTAGGTTTAGATTATATTTAAAAACAATGAAGCTGGTTGGGAACACAAAATAGTATATGTAGAAAGAAAGGATTCCAGGACTCAGCGTAAAGAAGTGTAAAGAGGTGAAAGAAATGAGATGAAACTAAGAGACATTGAAAATGGGTTTCTGGTGAAGGAGAACAGTGGTATTCATGACTTAAGTGAAGAAAATATATGAATGAGGAGAGACTAATCATGTGTGTTAAATTCCTTGATGAGATTAAAATGAAGAGGACTAAGACTTGACCACTGGATATTAAAAAGCAAGGGTCCTTGGTGATATTGACAAGAACAGTGCTGGTGAAGCGAAGCATTGGTCAAAAGCCTAAACACAGTTGGCTCGAAGAGAACTGAAGAAAAGCTATTGTGAACAGCAAGTAAAGGAAACTCTTTTGGAAGAGCTTTCTGTAAGGGATGTAAATAAATGTAGTAGTTATTAGTGGGAAAATTAGGTCCAGTGAAAGTGATTTTAAGATGGCAGAAATAACCTGTTTGCCTGCTGCTGAGAAAGAACAGCAGAGAGTGGGAAGTTGAAGCTGTAGCCATAAAGAAATAAATCTGGAGCAGTGACCTTCAGGATATGAGGGTGTCTAGGATCTAACCTCTGAGAAGAGGAATACGAATTGCCAAGACAAAGTAGCAGAAAAGAAAGTATAGTACATGGGGACAGCTATGGGTAGAAGGGTAAATGGGCTAATATGAGCTTATACGAATTTTCTTCTTATCAAATATATTTCATTTTCAGATAAGAAACAAAGTTGTTTGGCAGGACTGAAGACAGATGAGAAGATGCTAGACTAAAAAGAGAGCAGGTCGTAAGTACAGTTTTTTGTGAGATATTCACTTTTACATTCTAAGAGCTCTTAAATTGTATCTAGTTGTGGCTTAATGTTGTATTCTACAAATTAATTTATATCAATAAAATAATAGATTTACATATACTGCTCTATATAATCATTTGATAAGAAAATTGATGGTTTGTTTATCATCACCCTGTTAGAGATGATAAAAGGATCTTTTATTTTCTCAGCAACTTTCTTTTTAATCTGATTTTATTCTGGAGGCAAAACCTTGCATTGATTTCCCCAAGCAAATTGCTTATACAAAACTCTGGTAGCAACACTTCTGGCAGTCCTTAGATCAATGATAACCAATATACACTGTCTATGTCTTTTTGAATTATTTGTTTGCAAGCTAGAGAAATAAATTAAGCTACCTTTAGCAAAATAAGCTAATTTATTGGAAAGATATGGGACACCCCACAGAATCAAAGAAAACGCTACAGAAAACAATTCTTGAAAAGGACTGAAACATGAAAACTCCTGTAGTTTTTATAAATCAATGGGCAGTCTCCTCAGACAAGAGAGACAGAATGGATTAACCTAAACAATGGCTCAACATATCTGTATCTTTTAAAGGACTGTAAAAACAGTGAAACACTTGTTCATTCTTCTGCCATTTAAAGCTACTGCTTTTTAACACCTCATTAGCTCAAGGGTTGTGAAAATTCAAAACAATAGAAGATTGTTTGAGTTTAAAGCTGGAATTAAGCCATATGTTTCTTGTTTCATCTTTATTATACATTTTAATGAAGCCACTTATGGTGATTATTAATTAGGAAAATCAGTGGAATTTATGATTACGAATGTTTGGTCTTTATGCACTACATCTCTTATATTACTTGCTTACTACTCAATGGTAAACTCCTACTCTGCTAAGTAGCTTGCAGTTCACTTACTCTTTTAAAACAGTTGACCAGAAATAGGTAACATCTTTCTCTCATTGTTCTACCCACCTTCTGCTCATTACATCGGTTACACTAGTTTAGTATAGTATTTTAAATACTAATGGGCAACTATAAATTCTTAAACAAAATGTCAAAAACTGGGCCTCTGCCAACAGAATATCAATATTTATTCTTTTTCAAATATTTATGGCATGGAGTTGAATATGCTAGTGTACTTGATGCATATCATTTTCTCATTTCAATATAAAGAGCATTTTGTATTTGCTGATACATTTAATTGTGTAATTTAGAATTTATAGTACAAAACTGTAGCTAGACTATAACTTCTCCAACTTTGTTTAAGATTATATCATCTCAACCTCTAAATCTCTTAATAATTAACCATATTAGTGTACACCAAGACCGTCTTGTCTGTGAGTTTATCATAATAAACTTAAACATGCCGTCATGTTCTACGTTTCCTCATTACCCAATACCATGCCAGTTAGTAAGTTTATTGGAAATAAAAATAATGCCATCACAGCAGGAAGAAATAGAATGAGAACACGATCAAGAACTAGACAAGGAATGAGAAAGGGGCAGGAGAGACAATAATAGAGATAATTGAACTATTTTACTTTATTAAAGTAGGGGCAAATGACAATGATTAGCAGCATTTCTCTTATGCATCAAGACGTCTTATGAAAATCTGAATTTTCTGGCAATGTGACTGTGAATAGCTAATAAGACCTAGAATTCTGTCCGTCTCCTTTCAATCATTTATGATTTATAAGAATTTATTTTATACCATAGTTTTTTAACTTCCAGATTTTTGTGGCCACACTGTTTACTTCCAATCATTTAACAATATTTAAAAATAAGATCTATCAAAAATTATAAATTTTCTACATATATGCTTTATGTAACTCAGTTTTCTTCCTTTTCATGTACTCTTTAGCTTTCGCCTCTCCACTTAATATTTTGTTACCTCTCTTCTCTCTCTCTTTCTCTCATTACTTTAAAGAGGTTCTGATATGGTAGAAGAGAGACATCTTTTCAATTCATTCCTCATCCAAGATATGAAACATGTCTTTAGATGACACTAGACTGTTGCAGCAAAATAATCTGGAGAGAAGATGAAGAATTGCATTTCCTATTGTCACTGTTTATGATGATGGCCTTGCCAAAGTAGTTTACTGGAGCTTGTATCGAAGGCAAACTACACACAGGCAAGGCCATTTTTATTTTAACTTCATAGTGAAGGATGGGTAGAACTTCAATCTTCAAGTTTTCTTGGAAATTTATTTCTTTTAAAGTTCCACTCACTCCTCTATGATTAATGGTTAGAAAGGTAAACTCACTCTTCTGTTTAAAAATAAGTGCCTCAGGGTCAATAATGTAATTTCTCCCACTGGACATTTTATAGGTACAAAATGGTCAAATAGTTTCTTGCTGAAAATAAATTGTGTGTGTAACATACAGTTTGATTTTCCCCCCAGTATATGTAGAACTTCTGTTTCTATAGTTTTGTTTGTTTTAATCAAGTGAGATCGCTGCTTTAGGATAGCCATAGAGTTTGACTCAGTGATTCACTAGTTAAGATTTTGTTTATTTGTCAAAATCATTATAAATTTATGTAAGACTGTGGCCCATATGCAATAGATACAAAGTAGTAAAGCTCATGGGGGTAGAAATTTTACACAATAGAAATCCACATATTTTTTCTAATAGGAAAAACAAAGCTGCTAATATACCTCAGCCTCATCTTTGTAAATTCTTTTCAGTTTTTTTTCTGTTTTTCTTTTTTAATACAACACAGTGGATTAAAAACATTTAATTACATTGGGACCTCATGGTAGCCAATAATCTTACAATTGATATTAAATCAAATAGTCCCTGTCACTTTTCTGAACCTTACTATCCTTGTGAGATTATGTACGTGTTTTTTTCTACTTAAATTCCTAGAAACAGGCTCTTTACTCGTCTTTTCCAAGCCTAGAAAAGCTCATTTTTCACTGCATTTTCTTTTCGTCTATTAATAACAGAGTCTCAAAGTGTTGAAGGGTAGATTAGTATCCCAGGAGGAGTAAATTCCTCCCTAACATGTGCCTTGGAAATAACCTGTTGGTAAAGAGCAGATGCCTCTTTCAAAAAAGGCTCAGAAGAACCTCTTGAACTTGCTGTCACCAGGTATGTCAATATTCCTCCTTCAAGACCTTAGTGACCCTACTTCATACTTGTTAGAGTCTAAGGTTCTTTTTTCACATAAAATAATCAATTTATGAACAATTACAGGTGACTCCAAGTACTAGGAAATCTCAAACAGCAACGAGTATTAGAAAGCAGTTTTCAGCCAGTAGAGATCAGTTATGCGATTTAGATGTAGTGAAGCCTCATGGGTCATGGGATGGAAACAAAATCTCTGTTTTCATAGAATTAAAAGTATCTTCCTCTTAACCCCACATAAATATTTGGCTCCTTCTTCCTGTCATTAACCTGGGATTTACTATTTTCTTATGATCAAATTTTCTCTCTTGCAAATATTTGGTATACATATTTATGCTATTATTGCCATTATTATTTTAGATCAGCATCATAATCCCTAGTCTATTACATTTACTTTTTAAATTATATTCTCAACTCCACCTTTATTTCTATCTAGTCTAACTTTCATACCACTGTATCAGAGCTAACTTTTTAGCATAATTTGCCATAATTTAAAAAAATATAGCATGGAATTTAAGATAATTTTAGTAAGAAATTAGAATTTACATTTATTTCTCAAGGGCCAACCTTGTTTTATTAAATAGTCATTCTCTAATTTTTAACAAAGTTTCTGACATAAATGTGTTAGTCAAAAGTATTCACTGAATTGAATATTTAATTAAAAATAGTAGAATCTCCTTGCAGACATAACTGTCATTTATAATTGTACATTGGTTGAAAGAATAAACAGTACTTGGCACATCGTAGGTTTTCAAATGGTTATTTGAATGAACAACCTGGAGTACCTTAAAGATTCAGTCTAAAATGTAAACTAATAGTAATATTTTAAAAGTGTCTCTCCCCTCATCAGGGCATCAAATTCTTAACATCTAGAGTGGAAGTTCAGCAGGTGTACAAACATCAACAATAATAATGCATTTAAAAAGTTAGATATGCATGATGATGGGTATTATGACTATTGCTTTCATGTCTACAGATTCACACACAAATATTAGGAAAATTGTGGTAATTAAATTATTCTTGCCTCTGGCTGTTTTAGAAATGCAAATGTTAAAACTTTCTGCGTGGTGAAACAAGAAGCAGCTTCTGAAAAAAAAAATGTATTATTTATCCAGTGAAATAGCCAGCAGGAAGGACTGTTCTCTCTCTTTGTCTGAATCTGTCATGTTGTGATAAGATAACCAGAATTGCTGCAGCAATCTTGCTACAGCATGAGAGTGAAACTAATCCAAGGATTAGACAATTAAGATATATGGAGAACTTAGACACTTGAAAACATCACTAACCTGATAATTAAACCAACCTGAAATTTACCCCAGTCTTGAATTTCCTGAGGAAAACACTGTTTTCTGAATATAATTGAGTCATACTTTCATCATTTACAGTCCACAGTAGACTAAGGGATTGACAATTGTTTGTGTTACTTTCCCTGATGATTTTGTGTTTGCTTTATTTACTTAGTGCTATCCAAATTCAGTGCCACAAATAGTTAAATTACCTAACATAAATGTACAGAATAAAATTGAATTTAAAATTAGGATAAGTAAAAATGAGGATAAATAAGAGTATTACAGCAAGTTGAAGGCAAAATGAATTCACTGATGAGAATATCATTGGCTATTCCATAGTCAACAGTGGTAAGCTGTTAATTTGGTTCTAAGACTCCTATCAGCCTATGTGAGGAAGAAATCCTATTAATTCAAAATGTGTATTCAATCAAGTAGAAAGAAAGCAGGCCTGGCACAGTGGCTAACATCTGTAGCCTGTAATCCCAGCACTTTGGGAAGCCAAGGTAGGAGGATCACTTGAGCTCAAAGAGTTTGAGACCAGTCTGTGCAATACAGTGAGATCTCCTCTCTACAAAACAACTTACAAAATAACTTAAAAATTATCCTGGCGTAGTCCTATGTGCCTATAGTCTCAGCTACTTGGGAGGCTGAGGCAAGAAGATTGCTTGAGCCCAGGAGATCAAGACTGCAGTGAGGAATGATCACACCACCACTACACTCCAGCCAGGACTACAGAGTGAGACCCTGTCTCAAAATAATAATAATAAAAAGAAAGCAGTTGTACAGAAAAGAAACATCATCAGTTTTATTTGTATGTGTGTGTGTGTGTGTGTGTGTGTGTATTTGTTTTGGTTTGTTTTTGGCATGAAGTATAGATATAAGTCTTTATATGACAACAACTTTAGGAAGTACTGATAATTCAATGTCATTTCCAAATCAACCTGAGGAGGCAGCTCTCTTTCAACACAAGAGAACAAGAGACAATGTATTTTTGTGTATATCAGTCTGTGATAAAAATATGAGCTCCCAATGCCTAAAAAAAGCCAATTCAAATTTTTTTTTAAGAAAGAAAGAGAGAAAAGAAGAAAGAGCGAAAGAAAGAAAAAAATAAGAATGTAAGAGAGAAAGAAAGAGGGAGAGAGAACAGGATTCTTGTTTTATTGCCCAGGCTAGAATGCAGTCTAAAAATGGGTATTAAAAACCTCTTTTATGCCAATAATTGTGCTTAACAATGGAGACAGGAAGGAATAAGGGATGAAAATAACAAACA